>JAKCPI010003251.1:0-72413 GCA_023213315.1 Euborellia annulipes
TTGCAATTGTAAATAATTTAATTTGATCCTCTAACTAAGGTCGACTTGCATCATCCGCCCCTTTTAATTCATGTTGACTTTAATATCTTAAAAAATTTGGAAATTAATATGAGATATATTTTTAACTATAAAAATGCGCGATATTCTTATTTGAATGAGAAACTTTAATCAATTTCTTGGGATGATTATTTTAATAAATTAAATGTCGACCGACTTTTCGGAAGCCAGGAGCGTCCTTCGCTCATGTTGCAATCATAGATTGCAAGAGGGTTAAATTAAAGCAATGCCATCGAATACATTCAGTTTTTCAACTATTGAAATTATATCAGGTCTATTTCAGTTTTCGAGAAAGTACCAATACGTCCATCTGTATTTTTTTCTTGACGCTATCCTTATTATATTTATTATTATTAGTATCTTTCTTATTATAATTACATGTTTTTGGATTTATAAACTAATTTTACTATTTGTTTTCTATTTCAGGCTGATTCACAAAAAGGCAACGAATTAGTTTGTTGCTCTTATTGTAAATCATTTGTACATCAATTTTGCTATGGAATCACCTCATCTCCTACAGGCGATTGGTTGTGCAATACCTGTACGCTTTGCATTAGGCCCTATTGTATTCTGTGCCCAAATAAAGGGGGGCCCATGAAGTCTACACGATCTGGTCAAAAGTGGGTTCATGTCTCATGCGCGGTCTGGATTCCCGAAGTGTCTTTTGATTCTGTTGAAAGGATGGAACCCATTATAAAGATTTCTAACATGCCGGTAAATATAATTTTATATTCTTTTAAATTAATCAAATTTTATTCTTCATAATCTTAAAATATAGACAATTACTGAACCTATAGTTTAATATTACCTTAAATGAATCTTTCAAAAATAACTCTAGAAATCGAGGCATAAATAAATTAATTTGTCTGTTAATAAAAGATTTTCAAGAAAAAAATGTTGAATTTTTCGTCCTGGCGCCTGCCAATATGTTGATTATAGATTCGTTATTTACTTCTTTCTTTCATTTTAAATAAAAAAATTAATTTTATATATATATATTTATATATATATATTTTTTTTTTATTATAGAAACTCCGCTGGGAATTGATTTGTGTGCTTTGTGGGGACATCGTTGGCGCATGTTTACAATGTACAGAAGCAACTTGCAAGACTGCATATCACGTTACTTGTGCCTTTCAACATGGATTGGAAATGAAAGCAATTTTCGACGATGAAAACCCCGATAGCGAAGTAAAACTTGTGGTAAATATTCCTCTTTTTTAAATATTTCTAATCTCTATATATTCTATTATAGAAATAAAAACTTTAGTGTGTTGAGTGATTTTATTGTTATTTAAATCGGCATGTTGCATTTTATTTAACTTATACTAAAAAAAAGTACCTAATGTTTTAATTGAGAGCTCTTTTTTTATATATTCTAAATTTTTATTTGTAATTCAATATATAAATTTTTTAATTGAATATTTTGTGCAAACTTGCTTTTAATTCACTTTAAGGTTGCACTGGGATGAATGGGAAATATTTGTTGCTTATCTGGTGTAGATGTAGAATCTCCGAAGACTCGGTTGATGTAGGTCTGGAGCGTCACCCAAGGTTGGTGCTGGAATGTCTCAAAATGCGAGACGAAGATCGGACAATATAGAGATGATTTTTTTTATAATATTCACAAGCCAAATGGCATTAACTGATTAATTAATTAGTATGGCTGGACGATCAGGGAAGTTTGGGTCCAGCAGTCTCCTGAGATGTTCATTCGTTCAGCGCCAAGCCAAGAGTTTTTCTTCTCCTCAACTTTTTCTTCTTCTCGCGTTATTTCTCCTCTTCTGGCTTGGGGAGGGAGTTCACTTGGAGCATTTGAGAGTGCTTATTGGATCTCCCCACCACTTTTAAATTGACGTCACTTAATAAAACAAATGTATTTGTGTGCGTGAAATTGCACTTTTCGAAATTTATAGAAATATGATATTCAAATTAAATATATTCCATTTCAAAAATATCGACTTTTTACATATCTATAAAAATTATTATTTAAATTATTTATTATTAATATAGGCCCTATATATTTTTTTTATATTTTCATCGACCTTAAGTCGTATATATACCGCAATATATATATATGTTTTGCCTCGCCTATAAATAACACTCACAGATTTGTTAGATATAAAAAATATATTTTACTGTTATGTCAGAGTCTTTATTAATTTATTATTTTACTTGCAAATAGAATTTTTTTTAATTTATTCTATGCTTGCTTTATTTTTTACAGACATATTGTCAAGAACACAGTGTGCTGCGCAGGAACAGTCCAAATTCAAACGTTCAGAATTCAAAGAGTAACAAATTAAGATTTTCAACCATCAAGGAGAAAAATCTGTATCGCGCTGCCAAGTAAGTTCTTAATTATTAGCTGACAGGGCCCGTCTGCCTAAGAGCCTCCATCTTGTTTAAACGGGCACTGTGTACGAGTTAGTAAAGACGTCGTCCAAAATAGTTGAAAAGCATACGAAGGAAAAAAAACTCGAGTTCAAATCTCTCGAGACAAAATTTATTTTCAACTGTGTCAGTTAGTTTTTCGGCTTCTACAAACGAAATATTCATTGATATCAACCATAAGAGCAAAAATAGGTTAGTTAGCATAACTGACAATCATTGTCTTTGTAAATGAGGCGTCTCAGCTAAATCATTTGGTTGCTACAAACCGAAATCTCGCTTGTTTCCACGGGAACAATAAGTTTCGGTTGCAACTATCGAAATTCAGTTTCCTCAACAGAATATTTTTCTACGTGTACTTGGGATGATTGAGAGTTGGATCTTTCAAGAGAGTTTTCTCATTATAGGCTACTACTCAGGCATTCATACTGTCATACTGATCTTTTTTTAGAGAATCTTCCAGAGATATAGACCTATATATAGTATATTTTAAAACTAATAATTATATTTTATTTTTTTTTTTTTTTAGACTGCAAGAAATAAAAGCTACACTAAATAAACATTTTATCGATGTTAGCGTTGGAGATGCCATTACAGTGTTAAATTTGGAACCTGATTATGTAAAAAATATTTATCAATATTGGAAATCCAAAAACCAAAATAGCCTTGCTTCATTACCACCAAAACCACAAGACAGGGAAAAAATGGTCCAACTGAGGCACTCTCTGGAGAAGGTGATTATTTTTTTTAGATTTCATTTAATAATTTTGTTTAAATAAATCTTGTATTGTAATTAATATAATGTTTTTTTTTTTTTGTTTTTAGGCCAGAAACTTTTGTAATATGGTGAGAAAACAGGGTGAACTCACGAAAAAATTAATTAAATGTAAACAAGAAATTTTCGAGAAACAAGTTTCTCTTTTAACACAAGAAAATATTTCTTTTAAATCTCATGAAATAGAAGCAATTATTGAAGCAAATCATGGTCCTGATAGATACGATCGTCGTAATTCCGAAATTGATGGACTAAACCATTCAAAAAGTAAATTCCAACAAATTCTTTCGCGAATTTCATCCTCTCAACCAAGTACTCAGGTGACGTCAGCAGAGTCGCCATCACAAGTAGAAGAAAAAGGGAAAATTAAAGAAAACTCGAAGCAATCTATTCAAAATAAGAAAAAGAGAAAATGCTCAACTGTTACTAGCGTTTCTGAAGCGAGTGAAGTTCTAAAGGAACTTCCCTTAAATAAAAGGCCACGCACTCATTCAGATTCCGGTTTTGATCAAAATAGCATTCATGCTCAACGAAAAAACGCTACTACAAGGGGAGTTAACGAGATTGCCAAGCAATCTAGCAATAATAAATCTAAGTCTTCGAAAAATAAAGAAAACTCAAAAAATACTCGTAATTATATACCCATTGAATTGATAGTGCCACAAAGACGAGCTGCTAAAAAAGCAGAACGAAAAATCAGATCTAATTTTGAATTTTAATTCTAATAACATATTGTATTGTACATATAATTAAATCATTAAAAATTGTATAAAAATGCTTAGGCAAACCATCTATAATTGATTTCTGGATCATTGTAGCCCTACTGTATATATTGTATTATGTATTATGTCTAGATTACAAATATTATAAATTGACTGTGAAGACGACACATATTGTTGGAATGTAGATTAAAATATTAACTTTTTAATAAATCTTTTAAACATATAACCTATTATTTTTAATTTACTTTTTAATTTTTTTTTTTTTTTTTTTATTACCTGACTCTCCCGGTTTAACTTTAAAAAAATGTGGTAACTAGGCTCCGAACGAAACAAGATTTTCAGCCACCGAAACCGAATTTTGGCCCTATCGGACGAAACCGAAACCAGGATTTTTGGCCGAAACCGAATATTCGGTCTGTTCCTAATGGTAACCTATAAATACAGTAGGACTATATAATGGAAGGTGTAGAAAAAAAGACTTATTTCGGCCCAATAATGATTTATTTCTAATGTCTACCTTTCGGCGACTGCCATCTTCAGGAGATAGGTCTTAAAAGAAAAACATTTCGTGCTTCCTGCACTCGTGAGGGAAATTCAACAATTAAAATGATGGCTCTATTTCGGGATTGAGCTCATCATTTAGGGAAAATATATGCAAATGTCAAACACTCTGAGTCAATTTGAGTCATGAGCAAAATCCCCAAATACAGCTATTATTTTAATTGTTGAATTTCACTCACGAGTGCTGGAAGCACGAAAGATTTATTTTACGACAGTTGTCCTGAAGATGGGCGTCCCAAAATGTAGACATAGGAAATAAACATAAGATTTAAACTTTCGACCGTTGGTTCTCGTTGAAACATTTTGTAAATTAAAATTAAATATACAACCTATATATAACCTAGTGTTTAATTTGTATATTTAATTTTAATTTAGGAAATAAACAATTATTGGGCCGAACTCGGCCTTTTTCTTCATCTTCCTGTGAATTAGACCGTCTTATATATATATATAACGTTTCAGCTAGGGCCAAAGGTTGATAACTTCAATTATAAAATTGAAAGTAGATTCCCTTGAAATGAGCATTAGGGTGTCCCTTATTTTTCGATTTTTATTTTTTTTTTGGTTATACCCTCTAATTTTTTTACTTATATTATAAAACACTCATAAATAAAATTTGACCCCGTTTGGAGTTCATTTACCTCCCCCGACCGTCTTGGGCGGGATTTTGAAAATTTTTATTTTTTTGCGTATACGTTCTCATTTTGTTTATTATATTAAAAAATACCCACAAATCAAATTTTACGTCAATCGGAGTTCATTTAGCCCCCCCCCCCCGACCCCCCTGTGAAAAAATTTCGAAATTTTTTTTTTCTCGGATAGGTTATAATTTTGTTGATTCTATTAAAAAACACTCGCAAAATAAATTTTACATCATTCAAAGTTCATTAACTACCCCCTACCCCCCTTGAAACATGCCCAGTTAGGTGAGAGAGTAGTAGTAGAAGATAGGAGAAATGGTTGCCATGGCAACAAAATATGTATAAATATTTTCCCATGTTTATAAATTTTACCTCTTGAATTTTAACAAAGTCTTTAAATACACAGGTTGGCCAGAAACTAGTAAACAAACAATTTTCCGGTCACAGTTTTTGATTGGTCCACGTCATGAAGCTCCTCCTTGCTTGTATTTTTCTATTTGACAGCCTTGTTGATTTGGCATGGCTTTAGGTGGAAAGCAAAAAAAAAAAAAAAAAAAGCCTTGTTGACTGCTTATAACCTAGTTTACATTCATTTTGTTTTGTTTGCAAATTGTATAGTTTCTGACTAAACTAATTTAGACCCTGGTATTTATTCTGTTTTATTAATAATATACCGTATATAAATATTTATAAATGGTTTGTCCAGAAAGATATTTTACAAAAGGAGGAGCTCCATGACGTTACTCTCTTGGAATGGGAAAAATGTAAACAAACCGAGGTTGACCCCTCCTGCGAATTTTAATATATCAGTGGAAAATATATATCGACACAAAAAATCTGGTGTGACAAGCACAGAATACAACTTTCGATTACCGAATGTAAGAGAAAGTTGTGTGCTGTGCGATCAGTCACACCAGATTTTTTGTATCTTTAATTAGAGGAATAAAGTTCTAGATGAGATATTCCATTTCAAATCGTACAAAATTCCGAGATTTTTTTAATATTATAGAGGGCTATTTCTTGATAAGATAAAATAAATACAGAGTCATCGAAAAAGGTGGACGGGATTTCGAAGAGTAATTAAAACCGTAATACAAATGGTAGAATATTTATTTATACATCAAAAGAATCAGAAAATCTTAAACTTTTTTATGTACTCTTAAAAAGTTTCGATGTGTGCTCCCCCCGTCGCTCGACAGACATCTAGCCGATAATCAATCTCTCGCCACGTGTTTTGAAGCTTTGCAGGAGTCACAGTTGCAATGGCTGATCACGAATTTTTTCCGCTTTCCCAAGGGGAATGGTCCTGTTTTGTGGCCGCCTAAAAGTCCTGATTTGACGCCTTTGGATTTTTTTTTTTGGGGGGGGCTACGTTAAGAACATCATTTATGCGGAAAAAATTCGTGATGTTCAGCATCTGAAAGAAAGAATTTACGCAGCCATTGCAACTGTGATCCTGCAAAGCTTCAAAACAGGTGGCGAGAGATTGATTATCGGCTAGATGTCTGTCGAGCGACGGGGGGAGCACACATCGAAACTTTTTAGAGTACATTAAAAAAGTTTGAGATTTTCTGTGTCTTTTGATGTATAAATAAATATTCTACCATTTGTATTACGGTGTTTATTACGCTTCGAAATCCCGTCCACCTTTTTCGATGAGCTCTGTATATAGAAACGCGGCAGCACAAAATAAAGAAAAGGGTCAGTGGGTGGGATGCGAATCCCGACGAAGGCCGGCCACGTTGTGAGTTTTAAATAAATTAAAATTATTTTTGAAAAACGTTTGTTCAATTAACCAACACTTGGAGCGGTAATTATTCATTAGAGGTCATCCAAAATTAAAATATATATGTTTATTCTATATCTAACATATACTAGGGTATAATAATTTACAAAAAAAAAAAAAAAAAAAAAATAGTTAACGAGATTTAATAAAATCCCTCGCGGGTATTTGAACTTTTAAATAATTAAAATTCCAATTTTATTCAAATCCCGTCTCTGTGATTTTAGTTTTATGACGAATCATATTCACCCATTAGGTGTCAAAATTTAAATTCCATTTTATTGATATTATAAAATGGAAAATTAATCAATAATCTGCCAGATGAATGAATGAGTGACTAATACAGCACGTATTAAATAGTGCCGGCGTCTGTTCTGTTTTATTGGTTATTACGCCCTCTCTCTTTCATATTTAAATTATTATTGTTTGTACTAGACCGTATTTATAAAATATTATTTTTTTATTTTTTTTATTTTGAATATTTGTACCCTGTTATGCAAATGTGTGTCAAAGACCAAACATCGAGTTTTGAGAAAATCAACATTAAAGTTTTTCTGATTTAAATTGTTTTGATTAGATTATATATCATTTTTTTTTTTTTTTTTTGTCAATTGTTCAAGTAAATACTCTAATTATGTCAAGTCTAACCTCAACAGGCATCTTCTCAGTTCCCGCAGTTGAGTTTCCCCTTTATGCTTCTCCTTTTGTTTTTATTTTCTTCCTGGCTGCATGTGACTATTGGTCATTATAGGTCTTAAGTCCTTATGCACCCATTCCAAAAAAAAGAAACTATATTTATATCGACACAAAAAATGCCCACGGGGCTTGGAGTAGTTGGTAACGTGCCTACCTTCTATGGGCCTACCGAACGTCGCGGGTTCGGACCCCAGGCAGACCAATGATTTTATTTAAGCCTTTTAGATACCAAATGGCTTAAATAGAAATACCTGGACCCCACCCAGATAGCACAGTACGTCTTATGTACGTACATAAGACGTACTGTGCTCTCTGGGCATATACGTATATATTTAAACATACTAGTATCGTTAAAAGTCTTAAATGGCCTAAGATACCGCAAAGACTGTGTGAATGTGAGTGTGAATGGGAAAAAAGTGTGAATGTTTAAAAAAAAAGACACAAAATATCTGGTGTGAAAAGCACAGTTCACAACTTTCAATTACCGAAGGCAAGAGAAAGTTGTGTGCTGTGCGACCAGTTCCACCAGATGTTCTTTTTTTAGAAAAGCGGTTTACGTGTACACTATCTTTATTTAATCTCAATAACTAAAATTTTGTATTTATTAATGGTATGGAAATAAATGAGATATTGCCCTCGGGGCTTGGAGTAGAGGTTAGCGTGCTAACCTCGTATACCAAACGTGGCGGGTTCGGACCCCAGGCAGTCCGATGATTTTAAGGGGATAAAGTATTAGCTATGAAATTTTTTAAAATTATCTTGGCCACCAATTAAGGTTGTTCGGACATTAAAGCACTTTATTAGATTAAAAGCTAATTTTTTAATATGTTATTAATCACTATCACATACGTATAAAATAAAATTTTAAAGCAGATCTGACCCAGGGTTATCGTGTAATTAATTTTTAAAAAATTGAAATTTAACATGTAGTCTATGGGGAATATCGACGAAACGCACACATATCGAATTATATAGCCACATCTGCAATAGATACAAAAACAAAAAACTTACATTTTATCAATTCACTTCTGAGGAATACGTTAAAGATAAAATCAAAAGTTTCTGCCCAACGCTTTTAAAGATATTTTAACAAGAAAGTCAAAAAATTCTCCAAAATGACAGTCGCCAATATTTAAAAATAAGGAAGTCTCGAGAGTGAGACCAGTCCGGCAACATCGCATAAAATAATTGTCTATTCTCGATGTCAGTTACATTTTTTTTTTCCATTTTACGATATTTTTTCTCGCAAATCGTCCATTGTGTTTAAACTGATTTGCATTAAACATTGTAATATATTAAATAAAATTAAATTTAAGGCGTTTAAGATTTAAAATAGATAGTTGATGAATGCAATGTTGCCAGTTGGGGACGTTTCAATTCTAGATTAGAATTATCTTCAGACTATTTTATTTTTATGTCAATATTTTTTCCTCTTCTTTCCTGACAATCCTGTAAATAGGAGATTTTTCTCTTTGATTTATTCTTTTAAATTTTAGTTAACTCTAATAATTTTTCCCCCTTTTAATACTCATCGCCCCCCGCTTATTTATCGCCCCCCCCCCTGATATCCCATATCACCCACTTGGGGGCGATCGCCCCCAGGTTGGGAATCACTGGTTTAGATGAAAGTAGTCAGGTGAGATTTATTTTGGAAAATTTCTGTGCGTATTGGAATTTCTAGTGTAACAATTATTTTAAAAAAATCATCATTTATTTACTCACAATTATAATTACGTAGATGACCAAAGAAGATGCATTCGTTTACTTACCTGAAACAAAAAGAGAAATATATTAATACAAATTATTATTACTTATAATTACTACCCTATATATAAAGAGCTAATCCCTCACTTCCGTTGTATGTGCTTGTTCTCTCAATGATTGGCCAGGTGTGAGAGGAAGTGGAGCCAGTGAGAGAAATTTAAAACTTAAAAATTTTGCAAACAGTGAGCAAGAATAAATTTGATGCGGCGCAACCCCCTGGAAGGGCTTTGCCACAGATATTCGAAATATGCAATTCATTTAAGGAGAAACAATTTTTACAAAATAATAAATAAAAAAAGTGGTGGGAAATAAAAGACAAAAAAGTTATTTAAAATAAGATAGTTAAATTAATAAAAATAAAAACTGTAATGATAAAAATAGATTCGGATTAGAAAAATTAAGAGATTTGTATTAGTTAATAAAATATAATTTAGTCTTAGCAAGAAGTTAGAGAAAAGAGATGTCTATGTATATTTTGTTAAAGCCCTACTGTTTGATAATTTTATATTATATGGCTCTCTATGACTGTAAGTTATAAAAGAACAATTTTATTTTGTAAAAAATAGGGAGTAAAAAAACATCTTGTATTAATTTTTTAGCCAACCACTGAAGAAGTCCTACAGCAAGTGGACGAAACATTGTCTGGGGTCAAATAAAGTTTTGTTTAAAAAAAAACTTTTTGACTTTAATTGAACCTACTGGTCCGAATCCTTTTGGAAATTGAAAAGAAGGTTCCTGAGCTTCATCAAATAATAATATTAAGATAACTTAAGTAGTGAGGATATCCAGGCAGCCAAAAAAACAATAAAGAAAATTATATTTGTCTTTATTTCATATCTTTGTCGACGTTTCGGCCGATATTCCGGCCTTCATCAGGACCTTAAAAATTATAAAATACACAACAAGATTACAATTATACACTGAAAAAAAAAACCTTGTAAATTCAATGGAAATCCCTTCAATTCATTCCGAAACCGTAATGAAAATGCGTCAATGAGGTTTCTCGTCAATTCAATGGGATACCTTGTTAAAACGAAATTGAAGGTGCATCTTATAATTTCAAAAGGGTTTCCAGGTTAAAAAAACTGACAAGATTTCCTTTAAATTTAAAAGGAAATTTTGTTAAAACGAAGTTGACCGTATTTACCGTAAATTTTAAAGGAATTTTTGTTGAAACGAAATTGACAGGATTTCCTGTAAATTTTAAAGGAAATTTTGTTGAAACCAAATTGACAGGATTTCCTGTAATTTTTAAAGGATATTTTGTCAAAACTAAATTTACTGGATTTCTTGTAATTTTAAAATGATTTTTCATTTAATTTTAAATTGAATTTATTTCAATCTGCTACAGCTACACTCGTCGGAACACAGGTTTTTGGCGTGTTGATTAATTTAAGAGATTTTTTAATTATTTATTTTAAATATATTTTTAATTTTTCTCAGGTCAAAGATATGCATTATTGTTTTACGAATGACCTGAGAAAAATCAAACATATATTTAAAAAATAATTAAAAATTTTTTTTAATTAATCAACACGCCAAAAACCTGTGATCCGACGAGCTGTGGCAGATTGAATTAAATTCAAGTTAAAACAATTTTTTTGTCAAAAACAATTTGACAGGATTTCTTATAATTTTAAAAGGATTCTTTGTATAAAGGAAATTATGTAAAAAAATCAAATTTACAAAATTATAACAAAAAAAATGTTTTTTTATTTTACGAGTTAATTACAAAAAAATTACAATTCAGTTGGAATGTACACCAAACTTATATAAATAAATACTTTTGAAATGAATTATCAAGATGTCTTATTTTATAAATAGGCCTATTAATAAGTTTTGAAACATATTAAAATATCAAAAATATGTATTTATTTTTAGATAATATGAAAAAAAAAACAATAGAAATGTCATTTTCAGAACCATAGGATGAATTGTTCATTTGTAGATGCTGAATCTTCGATTTTGTATTCTGAAAAAAAAAAAAGTTTGTTTTTTAATTCTACCAAAATTTGTTTATATTCTAAATTTTTAACTTGTTGAGGTCGGCCTGACCAAGAGAGCGAGAAGCCCTCTTGGGCTAAGGTATTGTATTCGGTTCTTTTGTCTCTTGAAAATAAGGAATTTTATCTGAAAGAACCCTTTTCCCACTAATTTCAATGGCCGAAAGCCTAAAACGTATGCAAGAGTTTTTTATTCAAAAAAAATAAATTGTATAAACACTAGATAATATTTTGAAACATTTTACATTTTGTTTTATAACATTATATTTACCTTTTAATGTATGAAACAGACCTTCTAAATCCCACTCAATTAGAATGTGATATAATTTTAAATAGTCTTCATTGAAGTCCTGCAAGTCAAGCACAAAATTTATTATAAATAATATATTAAAAGAAAATCATAATATATTTTGTAGACGTACCTTGGTTTTTTGCCATAATATGTAAGAAAAAAACAGGACACAAAGAAAATTTTGTTAGACGTGCCGTGAATAAAAAAAAAAGTACAAATATTTTTCAAAATTAAAAAATATATATGATAGAAGATATCAACTCGGATTTCAAATATTCAAAGAATGAATCTGGAAAAGAAATGCTGCCTAGTCAACTCAAGCTAGTCATACTGTCTGCTAAGAGAGAATGACGAGCTTTGAGTTAGAGAGTAAGCAATGGGTAGGTAGGTAGGTATGGAGGGAGTTGCCTTTTTCTCAGGTAAAATAAGAATTTAAAGGTTTTTACTGTCAAATTTAAAGGAAACCTTGTCAATTTTACAGGATTTCTTTTTGAATTAGAACTCGATGAAATTTCCTGTAAAAATAAAAGGAAATTTTTTCATTTTTACGGTATGAGTTTGTCATATAGAACTTGAGGCGATTTCTTGTAAAAATGAAAGGAAAATTTGTTAATTTTATGGGAAGGTTTGTTGAAAATTTTTAAAGGGATTTCACTTTAAATTTACAAGGTCGGTTTTTTTCAGTGTAGTACATCACTACTACATTTTTTTTTTGTTGTTGTTTACAGGTATAAGGACAAATAGCAAAAAATTTTATATTCCATTATCAACGAGAGAGAGAAGAGAGAATAGTGTGGTGATGACTTACAAATGTTGTTTGTCTCGAGCTTATAGAGACTCCTGGCTACTCCTGACAATGTGTTTGGGTGAACATTCGTCGGATGGCATGACTTCTGGTTCAATAGTGATATAAAATTGTGTCTTTCTTTCTTTTTATATTAACAGGGATTTATATAAAAATAGAACAAAGTTTTATTTTTAATATGAAATTTTTTCTTTTTTTCCCTTTCTCTATTTTATTTATTCACAAAAAAAAAAAATTCCCTCATCACTACTCATATCTAATCAAAACAATTTTAACTTTTTAATAATGTTGTCGTAACAATTATTAAGGCCCGCTATGTCTAAATGGTCATTGACAGCTTTTTCCAAATTATTTTTGATGGCGATCATTTCTAATATATCTCTTTTTGATTGGGTTTTTTCTTTAAAAGATAACTTATATTTTTTATTAAAAATTGCAGGAAATAACTTATATGTAAAGTCAAATTAAATAGATTTCAAATTTTTTTAAATTATTAAAATATAATTTTTAAAATTAGCAAAAAATATTTGTTAATACAACTTGAATTCGTTTTATTAAGTTTATTTAGAATTAAATTGCTGGGAAAGAAAAAATATCATTTAAATGGAAAATATTGTTTACAACAACAACGACAAACTATATCATATAACAGAGATGGAATATTACTTGTAAATAAATTGTAAAATAACAAAAAAATTTTTACATTTTAAAAATAATCATATTATGGATTGAATTATTTAAAATAAATCACTACTATTCATAGGCGCCGGAACTGGGGGGGGGCAAAGGTACATTGCCCCCCCTGGCATCCTACAGGGGGGGGAAGAGGGGGGGCAAAATTTCTTTTTATTTCATTTATTTTTAAAAATGATATATTTTTACTTTTGAAAAATAAAATCTACTAAATTAAAAAAAATTAAAAGAGTAAGAAATTCATTTTTTTCCAAATTTTTTCCAAAAATTTTTGATAAAATCACTAGCAAATTTTTTAAAATTTTAATTTTATTAAAATTGTGATTTTATTTAAAATTTTTAAAGTTTTATAGTAGATTTGTTTTTGTTTTATACTATTAAACATATTAAATTATTTTAATTTTCTAAAAAAAAAATTTTTGCCCCCCCCTGATTCAAATTCGTTCCGGCGCCCCTGCTACTATTAGATATGATTGAGAAAAAATTGAAATTATCAAATTTAAGAATTTATGCATTAATAAAAAAAAAAATCAAATAAAGATATGCAAATAAATAAATTTGCTGGTCCAGGGACTGGCATCACTATCATTCAATGCTTTTGTTTAAAAATATTAAATATAAATATACATGATATTAAATTAATAAAAAATCATTATTAAAAATTCTCTCATTTAAAGAAAGTGAAGGGGGGTCAAGGGACAAACCCAAATGGCTATGCCCATGGGCGTACCCAGGATCAAATCTAGGGGGGGGGCATGGTCAGATCATGGTCGTCCAGGGGGGGGGCAGATCATGGTCGTCCAGATTGGGACATAGCTATTTTTAATATAGAGGGGAAAAGCCTTCGAATTGAAGGCCTAAAAACCCTCGAGTCCTAACAAAAATAATCATTCGCCGCCGCTATCCACCAATTTTGTTTCGTTTCACCTCTTTATAAACGTTTAATTTTTTTTTTTTTTTGCTTCTAGGGGGGGGGGCAGCTGCCTCCCCCTGCCCCTCGCTGGGTACGCCCATGGCTATGGCCATTATAAGGTTAGCACGCTAACTCCTACACCAAGTCCGAGGGCTCAAAAGAGGGATAAATAAATAAGAAAATTAATTAAATTTTTTAATAATAATAAAATATAAATTTTGAACATTCCAAGTGCGAGGCTCTTTTTCTCCAAATATATTCGAGTGAGAATTTTGGG
Source organism: Euborellia annulipes (assembly GCA_023213315.1). Classification (NCBI taxonomy): domain Eukaryota; kingdom Metazoa; phylum Arthropoda; class Insecta; order Dermaptera; family Anisolabididae; genus Euborellia; species Euborellia annulipes. The sequence continues at coordinate 14,374 of JAKCPI010003251.1, forward strand.
AGAAATGAGAGGCAAGGGGCAGACTGAGCTGGTATATTTTATAAATTTAACGTCTAATTAATATACTCTTTTTTTATAGAAAATAATATCTAACATAATAGGTAGTTTGCAAATAGTTTCTGTGGTCTGTAGGTAACAGCAAGCCATCTATAGAATTAATTGTGAAATTCCAGGCTTTGACGCTGGCCGATATATAATGTAGAAGGGCTGCTGGCTGGCTGACTGGCTTTGTGGGGGTGGGGACCACCTATTGTCTTTTATATATCGAGGGTTCTATGTGAATGGTAATTAGATATCGTACAAAAGCAAGCTGCTGCTACTGTACTGGCTGACTAATTTATAAAACATGGATGGCGAGTGCTACGCAGTTATATCACAACCAGCCACTCACCAAGGCGCTATTATCATTTATAGGCTTATATACTATGTTACGATATTATAATGCAATCAATACAGAGCTATAAATCAGAGAAAAATTAGCGGACAAAGGACATACATTCCAGTCATTTTTGTAGGTACTAAATTTCAAGGTTTTATTGTTCGTATTAGTAGTGATAAAATTCCTTTATTTAAAATTCATGTCCAGCCATATTGAAAAATGTAAGTCTCCTTTAATGACACTAGTCGACAAGAATGAACTTTTTTCTTTCACAAGAATGAAGATATGAAATTCTAGTACAGTATTTTTCATTCTGAATTCAAATATGCAATTCAGATTTTTCCCATCAGGCACAGTTTTAGAGATATAGAGACAAAATAGATTTTAATAGAAAATGTGCTCTAAAACGGCTCTTATTTAGAATGTTCAAATTATTTTTAACGCGACACCCCGTCAAATTATGCAGATAGTTAGAATACATATAAATTTTAAGTTTCATCCCAATCGGAGGTCATTTAGACGTGTTTCAAACGGCTTAAAGTTTTGAAAAATCGAAATTTTCAAGATTATTTTTTGCTTTGGTCACCCCTAATACAATTTTAGATATCCCTGAATGCAAAAAGCATATATGTACGATATTGTATAGTTCTTTGGCTTTCTAAAAAGCATTCATTCGTAAAAATCTGTTAATTATTAACGAAATTATTAATAAAAACGTGAGCAAAGAAAATACTACATATCTGAATTCAGAATGAAAAAATGCACTAGGTTCACTAATCAGATTTCTTGTGAAAAAAGCCTTGTCGACTAGTGTAATTTGTTTTAAAGTAAAAACAGTTAGAAGTATTTTTATGAAAATAGAAAATTTACTTTATTTAAAAGATTTTGTACTTTAAACCAGAGATTAGATCTTTTGTAATGAATGAGTCCAATAGGTCATTGGACTCTAGAGACCCTATTCAGGTAAACAGGAAGTAAAAGGGGAAAACAATAACTAAGCGTAGGGGAGAAGAAAGAATACAAGAGGCTAAAAAGATGCTTGTTGAGATTAGATTTGAAGGTTGTAGTTTTTGGAACAAATAGATGCAGATAGTTTATTCTATTCACCCAAGGTCTTATAATTGTTAGGGACAAAGAAAAGGAAAGGTATTAACTAGTCCCATGATGAAATACTTTAAATAAAAGAATACTATTGATGTGCAAGTTGTGACTGGCTGTGGCTATTTAGCGAAGGACTATAGAGACTGGGGGGCAGAGTTTTCTAATAATTCGTGGTCCAAATTAAGAAAAAAAAGGCCAAAATGAAAAAAAAATCACTGTGGGGCGGCAAAATAGGAAAAATTGTTCACAAAAACAAAATGAAATTAAGTTAGTTATTAAGAAAAGTTTGAAAAATGAGCATATCGCAATCTCAAAGAAATGAATAAATTCCATTTGCCATTATTATGCATAATCTATATTTGTCCGTCTGGTCGTTTGTCACGCTCTGTTTGACCAATTTCCCGTTGGAATTTTGAAACGAAATTTCGCAGTCTTATAGAGGACGTTATGAAGAGTCTAGGAAAAATACTCGGGTCCCGAAATTCCTATAACTTTTTGAGTTATTAATTCCTAAAGTTACGATTTCACCCATAGGAAATGTATAGAGAAATATCAAAGTATTCTTTGCATTTATATATCTGAATGTAAACAAATTCTTAAATAGGCACTGGATAATAAGTAATAATTTTTTTTCATAATGAAAAATTTGATAGTATTTAATAAAAACCCTTTAATGTTGGGTATCGAGGATGCAGTCAAAGAGGTTTTGGACCAAAGGAAAACACCAATTCCAATTGAGACGTTTCGGCGAAAGTTTTATTTTGCCATCTTCAGTCCTATATGGGGAAAAATTTGTGGGGGGGGGGGGTTCAGGCTACATGACAAATTGAAAGAAATTTTCTTTTTTATATAATTTTACAAACGTATACATATGAAAATAAATAATAAATTTACATATATTTACTTACAATTTTTCATGTTCATATTCAATATGAACATGTGTCATTTGGCCAAGTCGGTTTTTTAAAAAAAATTTCTAAATGGCTCAAAGAGTTTCGAAGTATTAAAAGATTAATTTTTTCAATATTTCTTTATTATAAATAGTTATATAAAAGTAATTAGTCTATTTTTAACCCATTTTCGTTTTAATTTAACAGTTCAAATTGTTCTTTATTTAATAATTTTACAAAATTAGAATTTTTTTTTTTTTTTTTTTTAAACATTCACACTTTTTTTCTCATTCACACTCACACTCACACACACATTCACACAGTCTTTTCGGCAACTGAGGCCATTTAAGACTTTGACGATAACCGTTGTAAGTATAATATATATATTGTGGGGTCAGGCATTTCTATTTAAGCCATCTGGTATCCAAATGGCAATTAGAAATTTTAACGAAAGGGTAAAAATATTTTTTTATTTATTTGTGTCTTTTTTGGCTGCATCCTCGCTACCCAACATTGCAATTTGCAATATCTACAGCCACTAACTCAACCACTGTGAAAACCCTTTAATATAATAACATTAATAAATGGACCGTTTATTTTGAATCTTCAATACAATACGTTTATTTTGAAAGTGGTGTAAGTCCATTTTCTATTGTTTCTAGAAAATGACAGGTTTATTAACAAATCTCTGCCGGGGGGGGCCTGGCAACGGAGAAGATCAACAGTCACCACAATCGTTGAAGTTAAGTGATGCTAAGTACGGCGAAAGTTCGGGATTGGTGACCCCGAGCAATCAGCGTGTGGAACGCCCCCCGGTTGCCATCGGTACATTGTATATTAAAATTTATAATAAATAAATAACCCCTAAATGGCATCTGTAGCCGAAAAGGGTTTAAAAAAAAAAGAAATCTATTTACCGACCAATTTTCAATTGTACAAAACATATCTCAAGAACGAAAAGAGCTAGGAAGTTGAAATTTTATATTTAAGTTAGCCACCCCCCTGAGACGTGACACGAAGCTTTTGAACAAAATCGACCAAAAAGTACTAGTACTTTACTGATGCACTTTTTCAGTTTTTTTTCGATTTTCTCAAAATTTGCTCCAACGATTTTTTTTTAAATTCAAAAATCAATTATTTTTTTAAATTCTCAATAAAATGTATATTCTCATTTTGTCATTGAAATCTTCTGAAGACCACTTTACTCTTGTACTCCATAGGAAAGATAGGAATTTCTCCTATGGTTGCTATGGTAACAAAATATAAATATTTTCCCAAACTTATAAATTTTACATCTTGAATTCAAATGTACCCTACTGTCGGTAACTAAATATATCTCAAAACAAAAAATCTGGTGTGAAAAGCACAGTTCACAACTTTCGATTACCGAAGGTAAGAGAAAGTTGTGTGCTGTGCGACCAGTCACACCAGATTTTTATTAAATGCTCCCTCCTAGAGAGCGGTATCGTATACTTTAGGAATCAGTAGCCTAATTTTACATTTTTCCTCTACATTTCCTTCAATTCAGGCCTATCTTTTCAATCTTTTATTATAAAATTATATTATTCTTGAAATTCATATGCCTAGTAAATATATAAAACTTGAAAACTCCATCACGTTTAATAACAAGCACCCCCTAAAGAGATTAAGAAAATATTATCCCTTTTAGGCTTTATCTATTTTGTCTTTTATTAACTCGTTATCTCTAAAGAAGCAAAGAGAAAGGAAGAGGCACTTTCGTTCTCTATGTAGGTACAGTACGTGAGCATTATATTATTATGCCCACACACACACACACACAAGCCACACAGTGAGTTTTTTTTCTCTAGTATTCAAATCGTTTTTGATAGATGGAATGTTAAAATGCAATCTGAGATGTCGATATTTTTTGTAATCTGAAAAAGAGTGAGTGAATAAAAAAAAATGTGTGTGTGTGAGTAAAGAGGAAAACAAAATTCCTCATTTTCCTCAGGTTGAAAACGATGGGCATCAAAATTTTACGAGTCTTATCGTCTATGTGTGTGTGTGTGTCTGTGTGAATGTATGTCAAATGCGCAAACAACGCTAGAAAATCCAAGTTGAAATCTATAAATCATCCACACGCACACACATACAAACAAATCTACCCGTTTTTTTTTTGCATGTATATGTCTCAATTTTTAAGCATTTATGTGTATGTACGTGTGCCTGTATTATATACATACATACATAAGGCTATATGCCTTTGAAATTGCCATCAAGAAATGTGCAAACTTCTTTTTTTTTTTTGCTATCGTTTATCAAAATCTATAAGACATACAAAAATGATTTTTTTTTTTTTTGAAGGGGGGTGGGAGAAGGAAATGACAGTTGGATTTATTAATATTGATGCCTTTTTTTATTTACTTGTAGAATACTTATATACTACTAATTTTTTTTTTTTGAACTAACACAAATGTAACCTAAAAAAAATTGAAAAATAAAATCATTCATTAAATTTATAACCTAAATATTTAATTGAATTGGTCATTTCAAAAACCACTTAAGTCACATTTGCTTTTTTTTTTTGCTGTAAACGCTTCCTTAGAGGTAGATGTGTATTCTGGAAAAAACTACGTAAGTTTTCCCATTCCTTCCTCTTCAAAATACTTGCCCGCAATAGACGATCATTGCATAAACAACAAAAGTCAGTGACTTAAGATTTGAGGGTGCCCATTAATAGTAAAAAATTATTGAGAAAGGAAATTCATAAAATTTATTTATCTCTTGTTTTTTTCAGCGAGTTGGATTTTTTACAGTTTTTTTTACATATGCCTAGTTTTATCCGTGGTAGTTTAATCCATGTATAAAACTGTGTATTATACTCGGCGGGATAAAACTTGCCAACTCTGTTCAGGATAGCATTCCGGAAAAGCATATCCCATTTTATCAGACCATATTATGAAAGTAATTCATTTGAAAATCGAGAATATGATTGTGCACTATAAAGATAATAAAAGATGAAAAATTAAAACATTTAACAAGTTAATAAGGTAATGTTTACTATTTAAAGGAGAACGGGAGCGAAGGTGATAGGCATGTTTTTCCCGCTAAGATGGCGTTGTGTGTCATAAAAAGTATGCTCAAAAATCAAGTAATTCAAAAATTTGCCAAGAGATGTCAGAATCGTAGCTATTAATAATATTTAATGCATTTGGTTGATTTTCATTGATCTTTTAACAATATATACTTTATAAATGTTATTATATATTATGTATCTTTTATAAAAGCATAAAAATATATAAATTTAGGCCAGGTATACGCTATTAGGGGATCGGCTGTTAGACTAGGCTGCCATCTATTGCAAGAATGCTGAACTAATTTGACATTTGATTTTTAAATAAATCATCTAAGCTTATTTTAAAAATTTCTTAATTAATATGTGATTAATAATAACAATAAATTCATTTTTAAATTTAAAAAAAATTAAAGATTATTGGGACTGATTGTTTTTTTGTATTTGCTTGATAACAAAAAAATTAATTACGATAATGTTTTATTAAGTCATTAAAAAAATTATAGTTCGATGGCCCCCCTATAATCTCTTATGAATTTAATTCGTTTAAAAAAAACCGCATTGAAAAATTCCTTATGATAGTCTAGTTTTATTTAAAGTACGTTTAGACGTCGCTCCTGGACCCCTTAAGGGAAATTTTAAATATTAAGTAATAAAAATAATATGATTTTTTTGTTTAAATTATGTACCACTATCCCTGATTGTTGCTAAAACAGCTCAAGTCAAGAACAGTTTTTTAGGTTATTTCATTATTAATATTGATAAACTGTGAAGGTTATTCGACATTTCAATATTTTAAACCACAAATACTGTATTGAGTCCAAAAAAGCTCATTAAAACTCGTTTATTTGTGAATGAAACAGTTTTTAGTGATTCCTAAAAAATTCTAATTTGTTGACTTAAGTTTGATTAGACTTCGTTAGGGTTGAACAAGATTATTCTATTAAACAGTTCAACAGTGATTTTGGTGCCGGGGCATTTAAGGCTATTCTTGGGTAGATGGGTACCGCTGATTCCAAATATGCCATTAGTTTTTTCCATCAGCTCAGTGATGTAGATAAAATTAAATTTTTATAGAAAGTGTGCTCTAAAGAAGCTGTTAATTTGAATTTTCTAAATTTTTTTTTAAAGTGTTACACCTTAAGAATGTTCAGATAGTTGAAATACAGCCTAATCGGAGGTGATTTAATGGTACAAAACATGGCAACATTCAATGTTACCTATTTTGTTCATTTTGTTTCACTAAGAAATAACAGATTTTCACGCCCTCGGCGAGCAATTGCAGGATTTTAAAGTTTTAAATTTCCCTCTCTGACTCCGCTTCTCTCACTCTAACCAATAGCGAGAGATAGTGCTAAACAGAAACATAAAATGGAAATGAATGACTAGATCTTTATATATTAGTACAAGTTGAGAATGGCCCTGGCGGGCGGCATCTCGGGTGTGGATGTGTTCAGTAGTTTTCAAATTTCCCTTTCTGACTTAAATTTTAAATTTTCCGCTCCCACTCCACTTCCTGTAACTCGAGCCAATCAGCGTCCTGATCGGCACAGAGAGAAGCTAGCCGCTAGCTCTTTCTATATAGTAATGATGATATGGTATATAGATACTAACATATTAAAATTATGTTTTAATGTAAAATTACCACTATAGCATTCATTCACAAAGTATCAAATTCGAAAAAAAAATGTCTCTACAGAGAAGAGGTGGTCTTTTCTCCCTCATGTCCCTTGTATAGTAAATTGTTTTGATATTTTTTGCAATGTTTCAAAATACGAGTTTCAATCAGACTAGTAGATCTCATTTATTGGAAGGGATTGTGTGGCCGACCCAGTTTTAAGTTCCAACCCCAAAAAAAATTCCTATGTTTTTTTTTTTATCTAACAAACAATAAAGGAAATTAAAATTTTCTTTAAAAGAAAGTCACATGACCTGAAAATAATTCTACTAAAGAAAGAAAATTAATTAAAGTCCTTTGTGTTTGTGTTTTTAATTTATATATATATATATATATAGATAGATAGACACGGTGGGATCCAGGATTTTTATCTTATAAAATGGGATGATAAATGGATGGTGAGCGAATTAAATGAGAGTTTCAAAAAAAAAAACTCTTTTTTTGTTTTCAAATAATTAAACTTTTCCTACATTTTATATTTATATTAATACTCTTATTCAATTCTTTATTTAACTGAGTTTTTACTTCACTATAAAAAATTAATAAAGAGCTTCATAAGGTTTGCCTCCCGTCCTTTGTGATAAAATTATATTTTAAACTAGCCGCCTCGCCCCCTGGACCCCCTCATCTGGCTCTGGCCCGCTTGTGATGGACCCTCGCCTTTTCTTCCCCTCGGGCTTGGTGTAGTGGCTAACCTTCTATACCAAGGGTCGCGGGTTCGAAACCCAGGCAGTCCGATGATTTTATTTAAACCATTTGGATAACAAATGGCTTAAATAAAAATGCCTGGACCTCTAATATGTATATTAATCAATAAAGGATATCGTAAAAGTCTTATATGGCCTGAGATGCCGAAAAGACTGTGTGAATGAGTGTAAGTGTGAGTGTGAATGTTTAAAAAAACATTTACATTAATCAGAATGTAAACAAATATGGCCATTTTTTTCCTTAAATTTAGGAAATAACCTCTATTAAAATGTTTAATTTCAAGAAAATCCACATTGAGAGCGCTCCTTTGAATTTACTACTGTAAATTCTTTCTCTTCTCTACGCCATTTCCTCGCCCAATACTCGTGACGCTTGGCCCAAGCCTTATCCAATTGTGTGTATTCCTACCTGGGCATCCTTTAGTTTATGTTGAAAAATTTTATAACCTCAAAGCTCTTCTCTGCGCCATTTACTAAAAATCTTGCTTCTTTCTTCGCATTTATTGTTCCCGCGGTGCGGGGTCGGCGATCCTTACTTCAGACCTCCATTTATTAAAAATATGTGGACTTTTTTAAAATTCATAAAAACCATTATTGCCGGGTTGCAAGAACACAGTTCTGTAAATATTTAAAAGTCTGTTAGTAATCATCACTTTGGGCTTTAAAATTATAGGCTGTTGCTAAAGCACCTTTAAAGGAACCGTTAACAATTCCCTACTGTTAAGATATATAGATAGATGCAAAACGATTGGGCCCCCGAAAATGACAGCTTTCTATGTAGTTGGCCATTTGACCGCAAGGGCGCATTCTCAAATTGTATAATTTAGAGTCCCTGTATATCAGAGTCTGGCCATACGAGCGACCGTTAGAATTGTCGCCATCTTTCTTCCGACCGCTCCATTGAATACATGGGAAAATGATTTTTTTTTTAATTAATTATATAATAATTTTATTAAAAAAAAACTCATAGAAATAGAAGCTAATAGTTTAATGATTATTTATATAAAAAAAAAAGTAAGTAAAACCCCTCAAAATAATTTATTTAATGAAAAAACATTTGAATTTGACATTTCCCAATCTGTCATTTTTTACTTTCTCATAGCTATATATGTAATATTTATTACTAAAATAAAGTGAATAATCTCAAGAATATTATTTAAATGAATGAATTATTTTTCCTTTACTTTTTCTTTTAAAATATACATTTGGAATTTATAAATTAGGCCTACTCTATATATATAGTGGTAGCGATTTGTGAAAAATTTGATAAGAGCTTTGACTTTATCACGGACAAGAGCAAATACAAGGGGGAAAGCGGGTAATTACCCCCCCCCCCGAGATTCGAGAAAAAAAATTTTGATATTAAAATTTTATTTTTAATATAAAATTTTAAAATTAATACTTACAAATTTGATTTGTAAATATATTCTGGTAAACAAAAACGGAATGCACTTTTAAATTACCGAAAGTAATAAAAAAATTGTGTGCTGTGCGACCAGTTACACCAGATTACTCCCCCCCCGAGAAACTCCTCTGGACCCGCTCTTGATCACGGACATAAATATAGGGTGCCCAGACTCTCTTTTTGATCTAAAAATATGTGTCGGGTATCATTTCTCAAATTTGGTATTTTGTTTTTCATTTTTCTGGCTCAGTAAGTTAGGATCGGGCAAATGGGGCAGTGCGGGATTTAAAAGCTGCCCCCCCCCCTTTACGGCTGATATTGAAAACATGTTTTTTTTTTTTTTAAATTCTATTATAAATAATATCTCTGAGTTCAAATTTTGTATAAATTATAATTTTTTAATAATAAAGAAAATTCTTAAAAGATTTCATTTTTTTTGCAATGAGTTAATTACTAACGTTATTTATATTTGTTTTATTCTTTTTTAAATCGATTATTTTCTTAGAAAACTCAATTTTATAATTAGGAAAATAAACTGTAAGCTAAATACATATATAAATATACATAAACTCAAAATTAAAAGTGATTTTAAGATTATAATCAGCTAAATATAACCCTAAACTTTGCATTCTCAATATAATAAAATTAATGGAGATTTTTAACATATGATGAGTAATATTTATAAATTGAAACCTCTAAAATAATGTTCTAAAAAGATTTCATGATACTTTGAACGGGTATCCTTATAAAAGTTAAATGAAATATTTTTTAATCCCATAGAGATGCATTGAAAATTTGAATTGGCGCTAAAATCAGGAAGAAAGATGGCGCGACCAATAGAAAAAAGTTCCCGTATGGCCAGACTCTGATATACAGGGACTCTAGTATAATTTATAATAGTACCAAAATTATAAAATAATTAAAAATAGTAATTATATTAGTAATCTTTAAATTTTAATTGTTAATATTAGGTTACAAAACAAAAAATGTTTAAATATTTAAATATCGTAAAATAAAAATAATAAATGCGTTGGTTGCTCTGACTTTCAGATGTTAAATTATAAAGAAACTGGGAATATATTATAACCTCACTTTTTCTCTTCGTCAGATGAATATCTATAATAATTAATAATATCGCTTAATACGTTCCAGAAACTAAAGAAAACTCAATTAAATTAATGCATTTATATCTTACCTCTCTCCCGTGATAATATAGTCACTAAATTCTTTTTTATTTCATTGAAACAAATCAGGTTAGTGGATACTTTATAGTTTTAAGGTCTGAATTTCAACATTTAGTTTAAAGACGCTTTAACGAACCAATCACCTTTAAATACATTCTTGCAATCCGGCATAAGTGTTGTTGAATCCTATGATATGCCTTCAAAAATTTTTTGTCTTAATCACAATTAATCAAAAGATACTACAGATCAAATTTATTATTTTTTTTGCTTCCGTTGATGATTTCGAGATCTTTAAGTTTGGATTCGAGTTCATTTTCTTTCTTTTTTTGTTTTTATTTCATTCTATAGATAAGCTAAACTTTTCCTTTTTTTTTTTCTTATTAGATTGTCTTGATAATTTTTAAGCAATTGTTTTTTTTTTTTTTTTTTTTCTTTTGTCCTTTTTTTTTTGTTTTAAGATACAGAAGAAATGGGTTTTATGTCAGAGAGATTTTCCAATAAATAATTCTCGTAACATTAATTTCTACAAATTTCCTATCTAGAAAACTGTCAAAATGAATAAGATATATATTCATCTCGGTTTCAAAAAGAAATTAATTTTATTGAAATAAGATTAAATATTATAGATTAAAAATATGAGATAAGATTTAAAAAAAAATCTTATAGAATCAAAAGTTAGAAATTCTCATTTTCTAGAGTAGCCTTACTTAATACGTAGAGTCGTTTTGATTTTTTTTTTTTTAGGCTTCCCCCCCCCCCCCCACTCCACCTTCCTCTCCTCGAAATTGCAACTCAACCCTAGATTAAATTTTTTTATAAGCTCTAAATAAAATCTTATCTTATAAGATTTTTTCGAGTGCATTTGTTGTTAGCTATAGCTAAAAATTCATAATGACCAAATTCTATTTGTCATCGTTGGTATTGTCTACTAAAAATTTCCTTAATCGAAATAATCAAAAATAATAAAAAAAAAAATTATAAAAAATCAAAATGCTGCTACTAATATAAATATAGCAATAAATAATCTGAACTCTAAATTTCGCCTTAGAAAATTCCTTTATTAAACCCCCCGGCATTAAAATCCACATATTTCTTAGCGTGATATCTTAATTAAAGACATTAATCAAAAATTTCTTGTAAATCTTAAAGAAAAATTGGCCCCCATCTTAAATAACTCTAATGTTTTCTTTTTAACGATTAACCTCAATTCATTGATAGAATTTATCTTTTATTATTATTAAATAAGTTGAAAGGGTAAAGATTTAAAGTTAGAGGGAAATATATTTCTTTTTTCATTTTATGGCATTAAATAAGAAGAAACTAGAGCATAGTAATTTTTTTCTTTGACCCGTCCCCCCCCCCCCCCCCCTCTTTAACCCAATAATAATGAATCTTCCTGTCGAGAAGTTGAAACTGCTCCCGGGCTCCTTTAAATTCTCAACATTATTTTCAAAGTCAAGAACAATGTTGACATTCGAAGACCTTTAGAGTGTTTTTGATGGCCTCCATCTCTTTCTTTCTTTTTCCTTCTTTTAAATCCTTTTAAAACAAATTTATTTCTTTAATAATTTTCTATTAAAGTGAAACTTTATTTTGATCGACACAAATTTTTTCGTTTCTCTATCAGCATGTCGCGTTACAAGCCGTGACGTCAAAGGCCGTGACGCTACTAGTTATGACGTCACAAGCCATGACGACAAAAATAGGAAAATTTAATATATATGACGAATTATAAAAAAATAATTGTGAGATTTAATTTTTCAATTTTTAAATTGATAAAATATAATTTTTAAAATAATTTAAAATGATTCAAATTGCTAAATAAATATTGTTCTCAGTTTTTAACATGCCTCTATTGATTTCCCATTATCATTCCCATTTTCCAATTATTAAATTAAGATTAAAAACGCAATTTTAATACCCTTAATTGAATAATTTTCTGAAAATTTTCAGTTAAAAGCCTACGATCCGAAAAAAAAGTTTCACTTGCATCGTGGTTTCATAAAACCACACAATGTTTTTTTTTTTTTTCAATTTTAAGAAAGAAAATTAAAACCTTTATTGATTATAATATACAATACAATCGGATATATTCCAGATATTACATCTTCTACCTTTGATTATTATTTCCCCCTAATGAATCATTTAAGCGATGAATTTGGTCAATTGAAATGATCTAATTATTTGGTTATGATTAATACTAATCTAACTGAATAACAGGAATTATTAAATATAAATAAAGGAAAGTCGGAATTTGATAAATGATCGTACCTTAGGATTTTATAGTCACTAAAAATCTTTAAAATAGAACTGGCAACTAAGCAGCTGGAATAGGGACATAAAAAATGATTTTAAGAACAAAGTGTTACGTACTTGAAAATAAAATTAAAATAATGAAGAGATTATTAATAATGTATGTATATCAAAATTTTGATCTAAAAAAATTAATTAAAATTAATTCAATTTTTTTTTACCCAAGGTGTGCGACCAGTCACCCCAGATTTTTTCAAAGATGTTTGTAAACTTTTCTACTGTCTAGTATGACTACAAACATTTCTTCAATTTTTACTTTCTCTTACCTCTATGCCTATATGTTAATATACATATTCTGTGTGTGTGTGTGTGTGTTCAATTTTAAGCATGAAGGAATTGAGCTGGAAGGTTGAAATTTTATATTTAAGTTAGGCACCCCCCCCCCCCTAAGGCGTGAAAATAAGCTTTTAAACAAAATCGCCCAAAGAGTATTTTACTAATGGACTTTTTCAGTTTTTTTCGATTTTTTCAAAATTGGGTCCAACGATTTTGTTTAAAAATCAAAAATCAATTATTACTTTCTCGTACCCTATTTTTAGATGTTCTTTCAAATGCATATTCTCATTTTGCCATTGAAACCTTCTGAAGACCACTTTACTCTTGTACTTCATAGAAAAGATAGTAGAAATGGTTGTCATGGTAACAGAAAATAAATATTCTCCCATGTTTATAAATTTAACATCTTGAATTGCCCTCGGGGCATGGCGTAGAGGTTAGCGTGCTAACCTCGTATACCAAACGTCGCGGGTTCAGACCCCAGGCAGTCCTATGATTTTATTTAAGCCATTTGGATACCAAATGGCTTAAATAAGAATGCCTGGACCACATATATGTATATTAAATCAATAACGGTTATCGTAAATGTCTTATATGACCTGAGTTGCCGAAAAGACAGTGTGAATGTGTGTGTGAGTGTGAATGAGGAAAAAGTGTGAATGTTTAAAAAAAAAAAATAAAATAAAATAAAAAAACATCTTGAATTCTAATATATCGGCAGAAACTAAATATATGTCGACACAAAAAATCTGGTGTGACAAGCACAGAACACAACTTTGGATTAACGAAGGTGTGCTGTGCGACCAGTCACACCAGATTTTTTTTAAAAGGGTGAGATCTAAGGGATATTGAAAAGAGAATAATTAATAGGGCCATAAAATAGTAAAGAATAAATACTATAAGTTTTTTACTGTTATTTATTTGTCTCTCCCATCCAAGAGAGAGCATTATTTATTGTTACTTAACGACAAGTGAAATCATTCTCTCTGGCGCTAATGAATCATTTTATTAAGACGATAGATTTGCGATGGAGGTAATAAAATAATTTCTTCGAAAAAGGATTTGATAGTCAGTGGTGTAGTGGCAAAATTTTCAATGTGGGAACTCTAATAAATACATGACTTACCAATGGAGGGGGGAGAAAGTTGTGTGCTGTGCGACCAGTCACACCAGATTTTATTTTATTATGGAAAATGTGATCCTATATTTTATTTCCAGACGATCCTTGATTCCAGACCGGACAATAATATAATTAATTCTAACTAAATTTCCTTAGAAGATAAATTAATTTGAATTTTCATTTTCTTATCTTTTTTTTTTTTTTTTCTTAGCTGCTAAATTCGAGATGTTGAATATAAAAAGTAATTAAGAAATTTAATCCTTTTATTTTGAAATGTTAATGTCTGTCTGAAGTAGAACAGAAGAGGATTCTAAAGTTTTACTTTCTTCTTCTTTATTCCTTTGGTCCAAAAGCGCCTTTTTTTCTGGGGGGTGGAATTAAAAATTTCACTCTTTGAAAATCGACCTCGGCTAGAATATCTATTCTTTTAGGACGACGTTGTTTGAGAATTATTTCTTTTTCCCTGGGTTTAAAAAACTTTGATTTCATTTCAAAGGGATTTTTAAGGACTAATATTTGAATTGAAAAGTTGCCGTCTGGCTTTCTAATGATTATTCGTTGGTGACGGTCAATAGGAAGGGGGTGCGTTTCAGTGGCGCTGCTTTTCAGGCCGTACGCACTTTGTCCCCACCTGAAGGTGACAAACTACCCTTTGCGCAAAGCGCAAGCCCCTTTTCAAATGCCCTCTCCGATATATAATTCAACTGATAAATGAACGCCGCCCCGGTTTGGGATTTTTCATTACAAACCAAAGTCAATAACCGATTGCCAATAGAACGAACCCCCAACCAAGAGAAATAACGCCCTGGGTCTATCCCATTCGTCTCCAAACGACCATTTTTTTTTTCTTTCCTCTCTCTCTGGTTCCCTTTCTGGATTTTTTTTTTTATCGAATTAAAAATTCGATTCTTGAATGAATGATTGAGCTGACTGGACAACAAAATGAATAAAATTTACGATACTATATCGTAGTCTTAAAGCTATCAATTTTAAATGATGACTTTTACCGAAACGAAAAAAATAATAAATTTCTAAAAATTAATTATTCCTTTTTTTTAATTTTATTTCTCTGATTTTTTTTTTTTTTTGTATTTTGGCATCAAAGATAACTTGTATATTTGGACCCTGTTATGCATTAGTGTGTCAAGCGCCAAAAAATTCAAAATTGAGTTAAGCACGGAATATTGTTTCAAATGCTATAATTAATAGTATTTTTTATGAAATATTTATATTTAATGTAAAAGCTTAAAATTATTTTTATAATATTGCAATGCAGAATTTTCATTTTGCATTTATGCGTCAAGTGCAAGACATCGTATTGGGTTTGAGGTGTGTGTCTCCGAGCACGTAAGCACCTCGGGTAAATAAACGGGGATCCCGATAGGAATTTCAAATAATAATAATAATAATTTTTTTTTTCTTTAGGGACTCGAATTGAATAAGACAGACAGCCTTACAAGCAAATGGTGTTCATAATTACAAGGCACCGCCGGCAAGTGCTGCGCCTCTGGTGCCAATTCTATAAACCCTTTTTGTTAAAATGAAATTAATCTTTATTTTAATCAAACAAATTTCATAAAATTAGTATAAATATCACTGAGGGGACAACCTAAAGGGGGAGGGGAGGGGGGCCTAAAAGGCGTCCCCCTCCTCGAAAAAGCAAAAATTCAAATATTGTGGTCTATAAGAGGCTTTGGAATGGAATTTGAGTAGTAAGAGAGCGAAGGTAATGAGTGCGAGTGAGATGAAGAGAGTCGCTTAAAGATGCTGAGTCTCCATCCTTGGTGCACATGAACCGGATTCCAAACAATACGCGTGACGTCATCTTTTCTTAGAAGTAATAAAATTATTTTTATTTTTTTTTTTATATTCATCAAATTAGAAGAAAAAAACAAATTAAATAATTTTAAAAAAATGAATATGAAAAAATTATTTTGATAAAGGAAATAAATACATTCTTTTGATTTTGATTGATTATTGAGGTGGGGTTTATTTATTTTTCTTCCTGAGACGGGTGTTAAAGTTAATTGTATTTTCAATTTATATTTCGGCCTCTAAGATCATTTGACTTTTGGGAAATTAAATAAAATGGCTTCCAGCAGGTGAGAGACTCAACACTCAGCGGGTCACCTATCCACAGACCAGCAGTTCTTAGCCTTGCTTAACCCGAATTTTCTCGATTTTTTTCTGCCTTTTCTCAGAAGCTATTAATTTTAAAAAAGTTATTTTTTTATAGGCCTACTCAACAAATTAAAAAAAAATATTAAACAAAAAAATTATTTTAATAATTACCTTCGATTACTAAAAATCTATTCAGTTTTTGAAAAAATATCAAAGAATAAAAACTTTTTAAAATAGAGTATTTTATCATAATATAACAAAGAAATTGAAAATTTCGAAATTTCGGAAAAAACTTATTAGGTAAAGTACTACTTCCAAGTGACGTATTTACTCCAAAAGTTGATAGAAATCTACAATTTTAGTGTAAGGAGCATATACCAAATTTCATCCATCTAGCTGCTTTGGTTTTAAGCAATCGTGTTCACACACACACACACCCAAACGTAATTCCAAAAGAATATACGAGAAAGTCTCGGGGAAGTCATCCCCCATATTTACTTTTATTTATGCGACCACTTTTTCAAACAAAAATTTAGAAATTACCCTTATATCCGTATACATGGATTTGAATAATTTCAAGGGAGGGGCCCTTCGGCTCTCCCTTATATACGACTGGGGCGAAGAAAAGGTTGCGGGGGGGGGCAGCTAAAATATGTTACGTCACTGAGTACTTATTCATATAAAAAAAATTTTTTTATGTTTTTATCGGCATTTTAGGCCACGGTAGACTTTAAACGTTGCACAAATATTTTAATTACGATTCTGCAAAGAATATAGTTTATTCTTTTATATTTTTTTTGCTTTCGATATAAATAGAAAGTTTATATATATATATCAGAAGGTCGATATTTGTGAATAGAGTTTATTTCACTTCATCATATTCCTAATAATTATTTATTAATAATAGAAAATTTGATACTTTAAAAAAAAATATCCTTTAATTTAATAACATGAAATTTCTATTTTAATTTTTTTTTTTTTTTTTTTTTGGAAAATAGAAAACTGTTTTCACTAAATTTAAAAGTGCGCAAATATTAAATTGAAAAGCCAAATTATAAATTAATAATAACAACAAGGTTTTCTTCACTATAATTCTATTAGTAAATATAGTAAATTTTTTTATAGTGAATTTAGGTATGTAGTTAAAATATTTCCATCAGGCACAGTTTTAGATATATAGAGAAAAATTGATTTTAATAGATATTGTTCTCTAAAACGGGTCTTATTTTGCATTTTCAAGATTTTTTTTTAAAAACTTAAACATTTCGATTTTTCTAAATGATAAGCCGTTTGCGACACGTCTAAATGACCTCCGATTGGGCTGAAACTTAAAATTTATATGTATTAAAACTATAAGGGGTGCCTTAAAAAAATCTTGCAAATGCAAAATAAGAGCCCGTCTAGAGCACATTTTCTATTAAAATTTCTTTATATCTCTAAAACTGTTCCTGAAGGGGATAAACTAAAATGATATTTGATTTCAGCATGACAAATACTTCTAGAATCTCATATCTTTATTCTTGTGAAAGAAGAAAAGTTCATTTTTGTCGACCAGTGAAAGATTCCGAAAATACTTAAAAAAAAAAAAAGAAAAAATACCATAATTAAAAAAATACTTCATACCTACTGGCATTGATATTTTCTAGTATCGATACTTTCCTTTCGATACGATACCAAGTATAGTATCGATATATTTTTTTCGATACCACATCCCTAATTGTACCCTGTTACGCATTAGTGTGTCAAGCTCCATCTACCGAGTTTTGAGAAAATTAACATTAAAGTTTTTTGTTTTCGTTGAATATATTGGGAAATTTAGCATTTCAATACTCTACCTGGTGGCTTAAATTCGAACTAGCGATTGTAGGATAAACCTTCATACGTTTAACGTGATATAAGGGACAAGAACATTTAAACATCTGATATAATTGTATTATTTAAAAAAAAGTTATAACCCACGAGTAAACATTATTGTTAGATTAATAAATAATACATACATACACTAATATATTCACAAATATGAAATTTTCTCCTTATAAAAATAAAAGCAATGTGTATCTATTTTGTGTTTATGGGTGCAAAAGTCATGCATCTAAGCATGAAACAGTTCGATTTCATTCTTTTCCAAAAAAAAGACAGTATAGTGAAAATTATAAATAATTTTATTGTAGGAGAATCAATCTATCAGATTTAGAAGCCTTCTTTTTAATTTTCGCCTCTATCTTTTTCTTGTTTTTCACCAAATCAATTGTGCTCGAGCAAAGGCCTCTCATATCGTATTTTTTTAAGAGCTGATTTATGTGGTGCACTCAAAACACATTTTTTGTCTGTACACGTGATATTTTTTAAATCTTCTAAATTATTTTTGTAAGTACAAAAAAAAAAATTATTAATTTTATATTTAATTACCGGTATTAATTTTTTAGTTAATTTATCATTTAATTATCTTGTATTTATTATTACAATAAAATATTTCCAACACTTTTTGGCTAACATCATATCAGATATCATAAATAGCGGTTACAGAATAAAAGTACAGCCCCAAATGTGCTTGCAGGTACTTCCTTAAGGGTACTTCCTAATCCAGCCTTATACGAGCATCCATCCCAATTGTTATTATTATTATAAAATTTGATCATTTATTTCATGAAATTCTTCTCGTAAACTTGTTGTTTGTAAACAGAAAGCAAGAATTTGGTCTGTCATTGAAATTGTCATTACAATTACTCACTTTAAAACATGACCAGGATCAATAATATTGTCTCCACAAATAAAATTTCTATTAGTAAGTGTGGCAGAAGAAAACCTACAAATTTCCTGTATCGTCACACCCATTTTTTTATTTTTAATTAAACTTTTTGTCTCATAAAACACGAGTACTTGCGTATCAGCTCAGCCATTCAATCCTACAATCGCTAGTTCATTTTTTGCCACCAGGTGAAGCCACGCCTCTCCCATAGATCCCAATACAATTTTTTTTGTCAATTTTGCAAGTAACATTAAATATAAATTTTTTTAGGACATATTTCATAAAATATACTATTAATTATAGCAATATTCCGTGCTTAACTCAATTTTTCATTTTTTTTTTTTTTTTTTTTTTTTTTGGCGCTTGACACACTAATGCATAACAGGGTCCAATTATGAAGTCTCCTGTCCGTGATTCAAACTGAACTAAATTTTTGGAATTCTATATTGAAAAATATATTTTTTTTTTTGGAAGTGAAGGACATTCTTGTTGATGCATGGGGGGGGGGGGGGGCGCCATTTAATTTTAGTTACGCCAAAGATATCAAAAATGGAGGGAAAATACAGTATTATAAACAAGTTACTTACTGGATAAAGTTGGAGTTATTTGATCTTAATGAGAAGAGGAAAGCCACTTATCGAAAATTTATTTCAAAAACAATTTGAAATATACCAAACACATTGTATTTTATAATTTTTATTTCTTTATTCAAATTTTATTATCCTTATTATATTTATTTTTTCCTTCTTTTTTTTAAAGGAGATATAATATCTATATTTCCTTTTTTTTTTTTTTTTTTTTTTTTAATTTTAAAAAATAAATTGAAGAAAATTACTAAAATTTGCTTTTTTAATTTCTCTTACTCTATATATGAAATATTTAAAACAGTGGTTCCCAACCAAGGGGAGATCCCAGATGGCTTAAATAGAAATGCCTGAACCCACAATAGATATATTCTCTACAACGGATATCGTTTAAAAGTCTTAAATGGCCTAAGTTGCCGAAAAGACTGTGTGAGTGTGAGTGTGAATGAGAAAAAAAAGTGTGAATGTTTTTTTAAAATAAAAAAAAAAAAAAAAACAAGGGGAGATCGCCCCCAAGTGGGCGATTTAGGTTATCAGAGGGGGCAATAAATAAGCGGGGGGCGATGAGTATTCAAAGGGAAAAAAAATTAATAGTTTACTAAAATTTAAAAGAACAAAAATTAAAGAGAAAAATCTCCTATTTACAGGATAGAGGAGGACAAAATATTATCATAAAAATAAAATAGTCTGAAGATAATTCCAATCTAGAATTGAACTGTCACTTTTGTTTTCATTAAATAAAGCTTGAAGGAAAAAAAGATCCATTAATAAAATTATTATTGGATTTTATAAAAGATTTGTGTAGAGATAAATAATTAAAATCTTGCCTACTACTTCTAGGGTCAAGATAATTTTTTTAAATAAATTTTTGCCATTTATTGTGGTTTATTGTAATTCATAATACAATTTAACTAAAAAAAAATTCCAATGTTTCCGTCACTATTTCTGTAGCTGTTGTATTTATTTACTTTGAAAAGAGAACGTTATCTTAGGAACTTTGAAATAAAGTACTTTTGTGTTAAAAATTTTAAATAATGTTTTGTACTTTATTATTTACACCAGCGGTTCCCAACCCGTGGGCCGCGGCCCACTTGTGGGCCGCAAGCTGATTGGACCTGGGCCGCGAACGTCTAATGAAAGATAAAAATTATTACTTATAATTAGAGAGCGAAAAAAAAGTCTTTCGACATTTGTCAATTTTGAGACTTTTCAAGATTTTCCTAAAACTTTAAGCATACCCTTTGTTTTCGTCCACAAGGGACTAAATTAATTTCAAATTACAATAAAACTAGAAATTTATTATTTAGAATCTTTTATTGCTTAAAATCACCTCAAATAATACATAATTAATAGAACGAATAGGGATAGATTAAATTGTTTCATCTGTCAAAGTTCCTCAGCATAAATCTGTTCATACTGCTATTTCTTTTTCATTTCATAATTATTTGTCAATCGTATTTTTCAGTTCGAATATATAAAATTATATTTAACAAATATGTGAGTAGTTTAATGTTTAGTCAAATTCGAATTGAGGTATTTTTATTTATGAATATCAATATCTTATTCAAAGAAATAGATTTCGAATAAAAGGTTTTTAAATAAAATTATCTTTTATTCTATATATTTATTATATACAAGTTGTCCGAGTTATCAAAAGAAATTGTACAGTGATTCAAGGCTGTATTTCTTTTACTTTTTCATATTATTAATTCTTAAACTTGACAACGACTTTTTAGAGACTTTTTACCGACTATTTGGCTAAAAAAGAATAGACTTTTAAGGCGAGTTTTTCCGAAAATAAGATACTTTTTTTCCGCTCTTTATTTATTATAATAAAAATAAATGAGCTTTTTCAACGTTAGTTTTCTTGAAAAATAAATACAGAAATAAACTGAAGGTTTAGTGCGATTTAAGGCTAAAACTATCCAGTTTTCATCCAAATATTGACGCTCTTGTAGGTATAAAATAAAATAAAACAAGATCATTGACTTTTTTCAAACCATGCCCATAGTTTTTAAGATTGCTTTTTGTTCTTAATACAAAGTAAATGCAATAAAATCATATTTTTTTTTAAAGTAATTTTGTACCAACCCATTTTACTTTAACATACACGCACACATTTATACCCAGTATACCCTAGTATACACTGGGCCTCAGCGTTTTTTTTTACGGAAAAAGTGGGCACATCGAAAAAGGTTGGGAACCGTTGATTTACACTTTACTTCAAATTAAAATTGGGCATACAATGAAAATGAAAAAGGGGGCGACAACCTCCAGAAAGGGGCAATGGACCAAAAAAAAAGTTTGGCAACCACTGATTTAAAATATAATTTCATTTATTAAATTTTTGGTATTTAAAGCTTAAATATCTAGTCCTGAATTGGGCCTTATGGAGGAAGAGTCCCTGTGCTACCCGTTGCAACTATGCTCAAAACACAAGAGAGGTATCATCCGGATACGATTAGTAGTCGTGTCAATTCCCGTCTTCCTATGTCCCCATGACCTCCCACGATGATCAATCTCCAAACCCTCAAGAGCATTTTCATTCTATCAGATCCCCCATTTGAGTCCCTGCCTCCTACCCTAATTTATTTTTCCCATGTACTTCCGGGTTGAATGTCTTTGGACCCTATGCATCCATTCATAAAAATAAAAAATAATGCCTTTTGTTTTATTTTTAAATAGAATTTGAACGCCCATCGCATCGTTCCTTCTACAGTTAAAAATTAAATCTTGGGTTATTATTAAATTATAATTATCGATAGTTTTATTTTCAATATAATAGAAAGAAACTGAATATCTTCGTAAGATATTTAACAATGAAATCTTTTAACGAATATAAAATTTTAATCTCATATTTAATTCAAAGAGTTATTTATTTTGATTTATTTAAAGGAAATAATTCATCTTCTCACTCAAATAAATAATAAAACTTACAAACCTTACAGAAAAATACTTTTCCCAAACCGATTAAAAAGGTGCACCTTAGGCATTAGTTGAAACATTCTTAAATTTAATTAAATTATCATCTAATTATAGATAAATAAATTTGTGTCATAGATCTGAAGATGGCGTATTAACGTCGAAAGCTAAAAATAAAAACCTTTTGAAATTTAACCTAGTGTTATTTATTTTATCTATAATTAGATGAGAAATCGATTAAAAAAGTTTTCCTCTTTTGTTTTAGAGGAAATAAAAATTTATTTTCAATATTGTTAGTATTAAAACCAATGGAAATGGGTTCGGATCTCAGGTAGTCCGATGAATATTTATTTAAATCTCATTAATGCAGAAAATTGCTGTGTAGAAATGAATAACAGGAATGAAGAGGAATGCAGCAGGGTTAGGGAGCCTCTATTATCAAACTCCTTTTTGACAAAACATTTCGGCCAATTTTATTATGACATCTTCAGTTGCATAGGTGTTTTTTTAGCTTTAGAGTTTTTAATGGTCTGTTCATAAGCCAGGATTATACAATAGCCTATGTAAATAAATACATAGGCTTTTGTATAATACTGACTTATGAACAGACCCCCCCCCCATTAACAACTGTATTTGCTAAAAAACTTTTATGCAACTGAAGCTGGCATAATTAAATTGGCCGAAACGTTTTGTGAAAAATGAGTTTGATTTATTAGAGGCTCTCTAACTGGCTGTATTCCTCTTCATCCTTGTTATTCAATTCATTTAAATCATTTGAATACCAAATGATATAAATAAATGTGCCTGGAACCCCTAATTTATCATATAGTAGCGCCGGATTAAGCAAGATGGATGCCCTTAGGCAGTCGAAATCTCGGGTAAATAATTTTACCAATATTATTTTATTACACAACAGTTTTATAGACCCCCCCCCCACCGCAAAATGTTCAAAATGGCCCCACTGGGTTCGTGGAAAAATTGACTATGTATTATATACACTTTTAAAATTTTCATAAAACTTTTTCCATTCAATAAAACATTATATAATTTTAAAAATGTTTATAAAGGGGGTAGGGGCAAATCTTCAAAAATTAGTTCAGCTCCCCCCCCCCCCCGGAAAAATAATATATACTCCTCTCTGATACTTGTCAAATTTACCAGAGAAGGGTTCGAATCTGTGATAAAAATTAATTTCAATTGAATTGGCTAAAAAATCAATTTTAATAAATAGCTACGGGGTCTAAATGGCCTCAGATGCCGAAAAAGAGTTAAAAAGCTAATGTTGCTGGGCCCCTAAAAAGCTTGGGGCCCATAGGCGATCGCCTACTGCGCCTAATGGGAAAATCTGGCACTGATTATGAGTATCGTGTATATATGACTTTTTTCTTTTTTTTTTTTTTTAATTTTTCTCAGAGATTAACGCCAATTACAGACGGAGGAGACATTGGACTTTTTGAAAATTTCCAAGTTTCGCAAGTGGGATTTGAACCCGAGTTGTGCAGAAACTCTAGATTCGTAATCCGATTAGGCCTCCTCGCCGAAAAGACTTTAAAATTTGAATCAAAGGTAGAGATCCCGCTTCGTGGTTCAATTCCTGATAAAATTTCTTCAAATTATTTAAAGAACAAACGATTATAAATAATAAATTTACTGTTTGCAAATTGTATTTATTTTCTTCTGTAAACACTTTTATTTGTCGTGCATTTAAAATGGCACCCAAAATAAAATCATAATAGGGGAAGGGAGATGTTTGCCCTTTATTTCCACTGTTTTCCTTTTTTCTTTTTCCATATACGTATATCGATAGATCGAAACAGGAGAGCAAATAGGACAGAGATTGATTGCGTGTTCCCCCCCACTGGTGCCCACCTTACCTTGAAGGGATGTTTGATTGGCTCTCTCTCTCTCTGTGTTCTTTTCTCCTTGTGAGAGAGAGAGAGAGAGAAAAGAGAATAGCTAGTACATGTGTCAATATTGGCCAGGCGAAGGTTTGGTTCGGCCCTTGAGACGTAGCCTGTATATATATATATATATATATATATATATGTGTATGGGGACACCTGTTGCCCCCACCCTTCTCTTGGATCTGGGCTCATCCCTATCTCCATCTCCAACACATGTTTAGAAATACTACTTGAAATATATTTATATCAAAGATAAGTCTTATTTATTAACCCAAATGTTGGAAATATTTTCCTGCAATAAGAGTATTTTTTTTTTTTTTTTTTATCATCTGTTGATATTGTTTCTATCGTTTTATATATCGTCAAATATTTTTGTCATTAATTATTAGCGATCGGATATATATGTATGTAGCGTAAAAGATTACAAATCCTATTCCTTAGCAATAATTTAATTCAAAAGTATTGTCTACAAATTTGATGAAAAAAATCAATTCTAATATTTATGTATGTATGTATTATTCTGCACTATATTATTAAATGCTTTCTTTGGTCCGGTGCTGATCAGCACTTCTTCGAGGGAGTCCCTAATCAAACTACGACATCCTATCCAGCATAGAAGAGGATGGATAAAAGGAACCGGGTGGAACCGGAAATAAGGATTAGTTCACTAGCTAGAAATAAACTCAGGAGGGGGAGTTAGAGATAGGAAATAATGTAACTTCTAGATGGCTACTGTCAGAGGCCGGTTGGGTATGAGGTGTGTGCCTTCGTGCACGAAAGCATCTCGGGTAAATTAACGGAAGTCCCGATAAGAATTTCAAATATTAATAATAATAATATCAACAGATGATTTAAAAAAATGTAAAAAATATCTCCCCAAATGAATAATTTTAGAGAATATAAAATATTTTTTATAATTTCTAACAGAGTTTAAGGGGGTTCAGGAGCGACGTCTAGACGTACTTTAAAAAAAACTAGACTATTATAAGAAATTTTCAATGCTGTTTTTTTTTAAATGAATTAGATTCATAAGAGATTATTGGGACATCGAGCTATAATTTTTTTAATGACTTATTAAAAAATTATCGTAATTAATTTTTTTGTTATCAAGCAAATACAAAAAAAACAATCTGTCCCAATAATCTTTAATTTTTTTTTTAATTTAAAAATAAATTTATTGTTATTATTAATCACATATTAATTAAGAAATTTTTAAAATAAGCTTAGATGATTTATTTAAAAATCAACTGTCATATTAGTTCAGCATTATTGCAATAGATGGCAGACTAGTCTAATAGCCGATATGCATTAGCATATATTTATATATTTTTATGCTTTTATAAAAGATACATAATATATAATAACATTTATAAAGTATTTATTGTTAAAAGATCAATGAAAATCAACCTAATGCATTAAATATTATTTGCTACCATCCTGACATCTCTTGGCAAATTTTTGAATTACTTGAGATTTTGGGCATACTTTTTATGACACACAACGCCCTCTTATCAGGAAAAACATGCTTAACCATTTATATTCATATATTATTTATATGGTCTGTCTGTCTGTGTTCAATTTAAAACATGAAGAAATTGAGCTAGGAGGTTGAAATTTTATATTTAAGTTAGGCGGGGGTGAAAATAAGCTTTTAAACAAAATCGGTCAAAAAGTACTAGTACTTTACTGATGTACTTTTTCAGTTTTTTTTTTTTTTTTTTTTCTTCGATTTTCTCAAAATTTGCTCCAACGAGCCTTTGATCTATCGATAAATAAATAAAAAATCCATATGTCGAATTTTCAAATTTTATCTTCATACTCTGACTGTAAAATCAATGAGGGGTTTTGACTTCCCTCTGGACCTATCTAACATAAGATGCCAAGGTATTATTTTGTTTTTGCATAAACAAATGCTTCAAAATGCTGTAGATCCATTAATCCGTTCTCTTGGATGAGAATGAGTTGTGCTACCAGTTTTATTTTTTTTTTTTAATAGAAATCACCAAATACAATTTAATATCCCCTTTTGTGAAATTGATTTATATAACATTGAAAAGTCCCCCTCAATATTTTCATTTCGAACGTTAAATTTCCTTCTGTTTTCAGCCTCTCTCGTTCCCTCTCTATTTCTCCACCAGATGTGATGAATGTCCTCTAATGAAAATGTTCGTACATGTGAACATAACCACACAGGCATTTTATTGTAATTTGATCAAGATTATATTTAAAAATCATCTTGAGGACCATTTGAAATTATTATTTATCAATAATTATTTTTAAAGAAATAATTATAATAATAATTTATCAATTTAAAAATTGAATAGTTAAATCTCACAATTATTTTTTTATAATTCGTCATATATACGTTCTTATCTGAAATTTTCTTTGGACAATTATAATAATTAAAATATTCTTTTGCACTATTATCCACAACCAGGGATGGGCAAGTTACTCGATTTTGAGTAACGAGATACAAAATACCAATTACTTCAGATTTTTGTAACGATATACAAGATACCAATTATTTACGGGTTTGTGTAACGAGATACAAGATACCAATTACGTATTTCAAATACATTGAAAATACCAATTTGAATTAGGGAAACAAAATGAAAAATATGTTGCAGAAAAAACCCTGCATTAGGCCGGATTCACACACAAGTGGCGTTTGCCACTGGCGTGGAGGTGGCGTGGCGCTGGACGTGGCGTGGTGTGGATAAGATGTGGCGCGTGCATACACACACAAATGGCTCAACCCACTCCAGTCACTTTATCTGAGCAAATATTTCCAACACCGTTCGCCAATTCCAAATCAAGATAGATATTCTGCATATGCATTTAAATATTAAATCTAAATAAAAATATTTATTTTATAATTTGTGTAGTTATTTATGTTTATTTAACCATATTTAATTTATTTTAATATTTAATTTTTTACAAAGTAATGAAATATAGATATAATATAGCAAATTTGGATATTAAAATCCATATCGCATCAATAATTTAAGGGCAAAGGTTGCGAAACAAATGGTTTGCTAGTGGCGAACGCCACTTATGGTCGCCATAGATGGCGTCGGAATGGTGTGGTTTCGGCGCCATTCGCCACGCCTCCACCACGCCATGTCAGTGTATATTGGGCTATAGGTTAACATAGAAGTGGCAGAAGCCAGATCCACGCCATCGCCACGCCACGCCACGCCATACGCCACTTGTGTGTGAATTGGGCCTAATACAGCTTCTAATATCTAATTCAAATAAAAGTCACTTAAAATTAAGAATACCGCCATTATCAACGCTGGCAGATGTTTCTTTTTCACCCAAAATCTCCCTATATTTGATATTCCACTTTAAGCGAGAATATTGGAATATTCTCGCTTAAAGTGGAATAGAAAAATTGTAAAATCACTCTTTACCTATTGATTTCGTGTATAGACTATTAATTAGTATCAAAAAATTATATTTATGACGATACATAAAAAATTATGGTGTTGTTAGTCCGGCCAAATTTTTAAATTTTAATTGTCTACATGGATATTGTTCATTTGTCTACATACATTGTCTACGCGTAGACAAAGTAAAGTAGACAATTCGCCCAACGCTGATTGGAAAATACCTTTGGAAAATCGTAAACAATAAAATTAATCATGATATTAAAAAAAAATTTATTTATAAAAATATGAAAAAGTTTCAAAAAAATCAAGTTTTCAAATGTTGTGTTGGATAATCTGGACCTTGATGGAGAATGAATAAACCCGCAAATGAAAACAATCTTTCAACTGGGGCAGAAGAACAAAGATTTAGTCGTTGAGAGATGGTTGAAAGAAGAAAGCAAAAAAGTTTTTTAACGAAGAGTGAAAATTTGGCGGTTTGATTGACTTCTCTTTACTGGTTTTTACTAACAATTGTAAGATTCGAAGCAGAGAACCCACACGACGATTACATACAGTAATATTAAATAAATTAAAAAGATTTCAGCTCCCTCTGCAAGACTTTTTATACGGCGGCAAATTAAAAAAAAAAAGTATTTGGTATCTCGAATTTCAGATACCAATTACTAAAAAATGTAACGAAATACAAGATAGCAATTACTTTGCCAATTCTGTAACGAGTTACAAGATACCAATTAATATTGTATTTGGTATCTTGTATTTCAAATACATGTAACTGATTAACGCCCATCCCTGTCCACAACTATAATAATTAAAATATTTTATTGCAATAGTATAATAATTACATTCAAAACGCAACAATATAAATGTTACGAACAAAATATTTTGATTTAAGTTATATTAATTAAAAAATTACTTTCCTGGCATACTCTTTTTAACTTTGCCCATCAACATAGGTTGGACAGGTAAAGTTAATGTCATCGTAAAAAATATTCGAAATTTTACTGAAATTGCCAAAATGCGTTTTGAGGTCCCCTGAATCCATTTAAGTAGTTTTTGGAATGATGTCTGTGTGTCTGTCTGTCTGTGTGTATGTGTGGTAATTTTTTTCGTCAACGAAAACTCAAAAACTATTCACCCAATTGTTTTGAAATTTTGCACACATAAACTAGAGGTAAAGGTCAAGAACTGAAAATCTTTTGGTAAGCATCGGACCATTAGGGGGCGCTCTAGAGGGGTGGTCAATATTTTTTTCTTACATAACCTATAATTTTAGACTTTCTCCCGTGTAAAATGATATATAATATTTGTATCATAATTTGTCATAAATTTGTTAAATAATCATTTAAATTCCAGAATTGTGCATAGCAACAGAGCAAAATCAAAACAAATAAACAAACGCGTTGCGTTATTTCTTTGAATAATGGGGGGCAAAGTTGTGCGCTCGGCTTAGTCCGACCCTTTATTCTTTAGTTTTGCTTCCGCAGCGGTTAATTTACTACTACTTGTCATTTTTTACACTTAACTTGATGAAACATTAAAAAATTTTATGAGGAAATGACGAAACTAGACAAAATTGCCACAAACTCAGTAACCACAACTTACTTTTCTATGTTCGTTTTACTGAACTATACGTTAAATTTAAAAAGATTATGTACAAAAGACCATAAATTGATATTAAAGGTATTTTTCCAGATGTGGATTAAAAAGCACAATGCGCCCGAACTCGTCCGCCTCAATATTGGGTCCGACGGAGGGTTAATTCAAAATTTTGTTTCTTTTATTAATCTATAATATAAAACCAGCGAGAGAGTCAAACACCTTTAGACTTTATTCTTAACAAACGTTTCGGCAAACCATTACAGACATGTGCGTAGCCAGGGGGAGACAGGGGGGCTTTGCCCCCCCTGGCTTGTCCTAAAAATTAAAAACAAATATATATTTTTCCCATTGGGAATTTTTTTTAACGCCCCACCCAATACACTACATTAATTTAATTTTTTTTTTATTTAAATAAATAATTAATAATCCATGTATATATTAATTGCAAACCCCACCCTCTCGCTTTAACGAGGGGTTCCCCCTAACAAAATGTCTGGCTACGCCCATCATTACAGACGCCATCTTCAGTGTTAATGAAGATGGCGGGTGTTATGGTTACGTTTGTCTCGAATATAATGTAAAGCTATATGACTCACTCACTGGTTTTATTCCTCCCGACTCCAATTTCAAATACCCAGCAACCAACCTACTTTATTATAATATTTTTACTTTCTCTTACCCTATATATGAAATATATAGAGAGAGAAAGTATTGCGATCATGTCAAAAATTCGATGTCGAGATTTTGATGGATATACATGTTTTGAGGTCCCCTGAGTCCAAAAAAGTGGGTCCCGCAAATTGGTCTGTGTGTATGTGTGTGTGTGTGTCTGTGTGTCTGTGTGTCTGTATGTGTGGAACCATTTTTTTAGCATGAAGGAATTGAGCTACCGGATTGAAATTTTATATTTAACTTAGGTACCTTTGAAGAATCTCAAAATAAGCTTTTGAACAAAATCGGCCAAAAAGTACTAGTACTTTACTGATGTACTTTTTCAGTTTTTTTCGATTTTCTCAAAATTCCCTCCAAGGATTTTTTTTAAAATTCATAAATGAACTATTTTTTAGATGCTCTTTAAAATGTATATTCTCATTTTGCCGTTGAAATCTTCTGAAGACCACTTTACTCTTGTTCTTCATAGGAAAGATAGAACTGGTTGCCATGGTAACGGAATTTAAATCTTTTTCTTTTTATTAGATTAAAAATCAATTATTATTTAAATTCCCATTTATTTTTTTTATTTCTGTTTTAATTGTTTCCAAGAAAACATATATATATATCTCTCCCACTTGCAAACATTATCGTCTCTCTCTACTCTTTTTAAATTCCCTTTCCACCTTATCTTCGCATAGAAACAATGTTAATTTCCTATAGGGATTTGTATGTTAATTTCGATTCAAAAGGGGGTCCCCTTTGGAACTTTTTAGGCATTTAAAATTTTTTTTCCCAATTCTTATGAAATTTTGTATTTATTTACGAATCTATATTGTGTATAAAATGTCCAAATATGAGATTAAAATTTTGAAAAATAACCATAGTTTATTTGAAGCAGTCAACATTTAAAATGCAAGTTTGAAACTAAGGTGCTATCGGAAACTAAATATATCTCGACACAAGAAATCTGGTGTGACCAGCACGGTGCACAACTTTCTCTTACCGAAGGGTAAGAGAAAGTTGTGTGCTGTGCGCCAGTCACACCAGATTTTTTATTTATTTATTATATTTTTTTAGTCTTTTTCGGCATCTTAGGCCATAAAGGCTTTTAACGATACATAGTATTTAGGAAAGATGTCCAGGCATATTTATTTATACCATTTGATATTCAAATGAGTTAAATAAATAAATTCATCGAACTGCCTGGGATCCGAACCCGAGCCTCTTGGCTTCCAGACTATCATTGACATTTGTCAAATTTTTATTTTTAAATCATTTATTGTTTAAATAATAATATTGTTTAAAAATAAATAAATATATATGTGAGTGCTCTCGGGCTTGGCGTAGTTGGTAGCGCGCCTGCCTTGTATACCAAGGGTCGAGGGATCGGATCCCAGGCAGTCCGATGATTTTATTTAAGCCATTTGGTATCGAAATTTGGTTTCTGACTGGGGGGGGGGGACATCCAGGGGGCAGATACCATTGTGGGAGGCTTCCCCCCCCCCCCGCCCCCCGTAGCGTCGTCACTGCTATTCTATAAAGTCTTGTGATTGAAATTTGAGTATTTTTTTAATAACACAATTCTATTTGAATGGAAGGCAATATATTTACAAATAAATTATGAGAGTGATTGACTTTCCAATACCTAACATGCTATATAACGTCTATTTAATGATCGGCGTCTTAATGGCTTCGCATGCAGTGGCGTAGTGAGCTTAACTCGCGCCCGGGGCACAATACCTTTTTAGCGCTCCCCCCCCTCCCATTCGAAAACCATAAAATATTATATGTAAAATATACAAAATTATTATATTACACTGGCACTAAATTTAAAATATATTCTCCAGAAATCAATTATAATAAAATTAAAATTATCCGGCAATTTTTTGTTTTGCGGACCATTTGGTGCCCCTTTGGGAGTAGCGCCCGGGGCATGATGACCCCCTTGCCCACCCTTCACTACGCCACTGCTCGCATGCCGAAAACGTCAAAAAAAAAACAACTCCTGGGTGAGAGCATTATTATTATTAGCTCCTTTACGCATTCAAAAAATTTTTTTTATTTTTTAATCATACAATATTTCCATAAACAAAATTAAATTAAATTTTCCCACCTGTATCCAAATCTCGATCTCTTTCTGGGAATTTTATTTTTTCATTTAAATTAAATTACTTTTTTTTTAATGATGCTGGGTATAAATATAATATATATTTTTTTTTAATATAGGATTTAAATATTTTTTTAACGTTGTTTATTCGCTTCTACTCTGATTTTTTCATATTTAATAAAGCCTCAAAACATGTCTAATTAATTCTCAGATTATATTGTACTATAAGTAGGTAAACAACTTTGTTCATATCGGCTTGTGCTCTCTCTTTTGAAAGAAAAAGAGGACGAATCCCCCTATCTCTTTCTCTTTGCTAGAGTGAAACATAATACTTCTATTATCCGCCACCCACTAAATAATTTAATTGATATCAAGTGATTATTACTATTTATAGCTACTCTGACTTCAATCAAGAATCGATCTTTTAGTGAAAATAATCGACATTTTAGAATCGAGTTGAAACTCTCAAATCGATTCTCACTGGACGACTTCAACTTTTTCTTACAATACTTAGTATCCGATGGTAATATAGTTTGTTAACTTTTTCATTGATTGACTTTCATCTTTTTTTTAAAACCTTCACATAACCAGAGTTGGGTTTTATACAAAAATCGCGAATAAAACTGTAAAAAACGTATAAAACTAAGGCGAATGTATAGAACTCGGATACGCATGCACTAACCCGCGAAAATTAGATAAAAATGATTTATAGTACTAAATTAAACTTTATAAAGGACTTGTTTGGATTACTGTGATTTGTTTGCAAAAATCACAACTTTTTGACCACAGAATGTATGGTCGAAGCATTTTAAATTTTACAAATAAGCCACAGTTAAATCCAAAAAATTCTTTTAATAAAGATAACAACTCTAAAAGTCTAAATTCCAAAATTTACCTTTTTATATAAATTTTATTAATTTTTTTCTAAAAAAATATAAATATTTATATATAAAGATTGGGTCCAAAAAAGATTAAAACGCAGAAAATTATTACTATCCAAAAAATAAATGAGTAAATATAACAAAACTTTTATGTATTGCTTAAAGTTGGTGTATGCAATACATTTTTGCTACTAATTATTTTAAAACATTAGACTTGAACATGGGCGTAACTAGAGAATTTGGCTGGGGGGGGGGCATGGGACCAGCTATTCTCCGGAGGGCTGGAAAGCCCCATATTTTCTCGATTTTTCTTGGGGCAGGAAGCTTTCTGGGGGGAGGGCACGAGCCTTCTGGGGGAGCCATGCCCCCCGGCACCCCCCCGGCACCCCCCGTTACGCCCACGTCTCTCCCTCCCCTAACGCGTTACGTAATATGTGGACAACCCCTAAGGAATTTATTTAAAATTTATATAATATTCGTTTATTTAATAAAAATTACGAGTGCGGAGATTGCTAATAAAGAGAAATAAAAAAAAAAAACTGTTTGAAAATTTTATATACAGATAAAAGGGAAAATTTCAGAGAATATAGAACGATGATCCTTTTTACTATCATTTGATTGGTTGAACGGATGGTTAGATTAAAGAAAAAACATATTCTTAATTATTCAATTTTTGTTCCATGTGAATATTCTCTAGGAAATTCTAAACTCATTACAAAAAATCCGATGCGAATTGGATGCGCCGTTTCCGAGTTATAGACAATTGAATTATCAAAATTTTTATTCATTTCCAATGTTAATTATTTCCAGCTCTTAGTTTGGCCAAAGGAGGGGAGGGTGGCGGGTGACAGGCTCCCCCACTCCTCTGCTCTGATTGTCGCTGAGGAGAAAAAGGCGCCAGGCGCCCTCCCCTCTTTTCTAAGAAAAATGATTTCTCTTTTTATTAAAAATAATAATTTAATAGCTTTTAAGTTAATTTTTTTTTTTTTTTTTTTTGGACATTTGGAAGAATTATAAAAATTGAACGAGAAAAAAAAATTAATTAAGCAGTCAGAGAATATTGCCAAATAAATGATAGTTATATCTTTAGTTAGATGTAAAATCTTTCAATTCTTCATCATCACATGTTATATTTATTTTAACATAAGCGATAGCCCACGGGGCTTGGAGTAGTTGGTAGCGTAGTCTACCTTCTATACCGAACGTCGGGGTTCGGACCCCAGGCAGTCCGATAATTTTATTTAAGGCATTTGGATACTTCAAATGACTTTCAAAAATAGTAATGCCTGGACCCCAATATGTATAATAGGGCATCTAACGGATATCGTTTAAAGTCTTATTAATTAAAAAAAAAAAAATCGTTAGAGCGAATTTTGAGAAAATCGAAAAAAACTAAACAACTACATCAGTAAAGAACTAGTACTTTTTGGCTAATTTTGATTAACAGCTTATTTCCACGCCTCAGGGGGGTGTTTAACTTAAATATAAAATTTCATGCTTAAAATTGAACACACATAGGCAAGAGAATGTAAAAAAAAAAAAAAAAAAAAATAGCTAGTGGGTCCCTCTGGGCGACTCATGAGTTTGACCCGCCCTGAACTACAAGGTCTAAAGACGATGGACTTTATTATTTAATATATTCATGGGAATACGCCCTTTGATTGAATACGGAATATTCTGAAATTTTATTTTTTCTCAAAGGATTGAGTTCCTTATCAGATAATATGAGTCTTTTATTCTTATAGTTAAAAAAAGTTTCGAATAAAATTTTATAAAAGCATAAAAAGATGAAATCAATCAATTTGGCAATTATTTCAAATGCTGGGAGAGCATCAATTTGTTTTTCTAATTCGATCGGCGCCCAGAGTGCAGCCAGGGAGCCTCGCTTCACTCTCGTCTAGGCTTTTCTTCAACCGCGCACAATCCCTTTTCAAAAAGTCGCTCTATCTCTCTTATTTTTGTTGGATTTGTGGAAAAATGCAAAACTGGTCTTTTCAATCATTTATAAAGCTGTAGAGATTTTTTTAGGTTTAACTATCATGACCACTTAAGATGGGGGTTTATTAATTGCCTTTTACATCTTCAAATTTTAACTGCCTCTTTCAGGTTCTAGATATATCTAATTAGGCCTTGATATTGATTGAATAACTTAATATATAAAAAATATTCAAGCAAAAACAATGAAATTTTAGTCTCAAAACGTTCTGAAAATGATTAAAAAATCGATTTTCCAAATTTATTTTGACATATTACTTTCTCTTAAAATTTAAAAATCTATTATTTTTTTGATGCTGTTCTATTTTGCTTTCAAAATTGTTTGAAAACCACCATGGGGTAACTAGAGAATTTGGCTGGGGGGGATGGGCATGGGACCAGCTATCCTCCGATGGGCCTGGAAAGCCCCATATATTTTCTTGGGGTAAGGAGCTTTCTGGGGGGGGGCCCAAATCTCTCCACCGTTTCGAAATTTTGTTTATTTCTTTATTAATCATATAAAAATGATTCTTGATCAAATTAAGATAAAATTAAATAGTAAGTTATAGTTTTTCTTCTTTTTCTTTTTTTCTTTTTATATTATAGAAACCAAAACAAATATATCACTTTTGAATTTTTTAATATCCTGAAGATACATATAGTAATGGATTTCCACACCTGTCAGATTCCACTTTTGGACCATATACGGCATGGCCCACGAGGGGCAGGGGGGCCCCCCAAAAAAAAAAAAAAATTATATAAAAAAAAAAAAATTTGGATTTTTTTTAAAATGTCCGGGATTCTCACAAACATACACAGAAAATTTCATCATAATTGGTTCAAGTCGTTTAGGAGGAGTTCAGTCACATACAAAAGTACAGAACTGAATTATATATATAAAGAAGAAGAAGATAATAAATGTACCTACTTACAAATGAAATGACAGTTGTAGGTTAGGTTATAATATTTAACTTATGAATTTTATTTTTCAATTATTATATTAACATTTTCATTATATTATTCACTAAATAAAAAGAAAACACCATCATCAATGCTCTAAAACATTAAAAAATATGAATGAAATATAAGCGGCTAACCTGTTTTTTCAGGGGGTTGGTTTTTTACAGTTTTATCCATCGGCCTAGTTTTTTCCGTGATACATGTATAAATCTGTGTATTATACTCGGCGGGATAAAACTTGCCAATTCTGCACATAGCACACCAAACAACACGCTTTCTAAGATCAGTTAGTGAAGATATGTGGCATTCTTAATTCCTCAATTTTAATATTTAAATGTTTTATTTTGATACTCAACTTTCATATTTTATTTTAATGTTCGGTGCCATATCACGTGCAAATTTCTGGATAGAATATTCTTTTATAAAAATATTTAAAATAATATTTGAGTGTGTTGTATTTTATAAAATGTTTAAATTCTGAATAAATCTTATATTATAAATAAATAAATATATTTAATATTTACGGAGTAAATCTCCTAAGCACGAGTTATAGAAAGTTTTAAGTCGAAAAGTCAACTTTCAGAAATAATTGATCGATTCCGAGAATCGAAAAATATCAAGTCGATTCCAAAAATAAAAAAATCGATTTTTCGAACGCCTTTTCCATCCATATTTCTTTCCCTAGAGGGAAAGTAATTCTTTTAGAACTAACCCCTTCTGAAAAGAAATTGAACTGATTACGCTTTCATTTTAATGAATTTTAGAAATTTATTTTTGAATTTTTTTGTGCCTCTTATTAAGTTGAATAAAGATCACGATGGCGTTAAGATCGTGCCTGCTTCTCAGGCGAAAATACACCAATATCTCTTTTCTTTTGTAATTGATTAGATACTTTCTTCCATCTCACAAAACTTCAACAACCTTGACCTAGAGCACTAATAATATTTTCGATAATTTTCTTCAATATATATTTTCCCCTTCAAAAAATATTTGTACAGGTCAGTGAATGTGAGGAATTTACTATAGGAAGATTGCCAATCCAATATTCAATAAAACTCGTTTGTATGAAATGTTACAGCAAAAATTTTATCTCTTCAAAAGAGAAAAACAGACTCTCAATCAACTACATGCATAAAGAGAAATTATTTATATGTCGTTTTCCTTGCTTTTGTTATAATTGATTTCAGATTAGAAACCTCTATTTGTAGAACTACTTTTTTTTATAGCTTATAGTTGTGGCTGTGAAGTGATTATAATGAAGAGATGGACATATCAGTGAAATTCAGATGCACCAGGTTCAATAAAATATCCAGGCTAAGACGTTTCCGTCTAAATTTATTGGGCCATCTTCAGTTATGGAAAATTCTACTGATATGGTAACTTATATGGGCAAAATTATAGGATACCCGGAATTTAAGGCTTGAATACAAATTTATTTTATTTAGTAAGTGGGTTTACATGAAATCTTTGGTGGGTGAAACTCAGGTGCTCGAGGGCCGACCTGGTTGACGTAGGCTCCTCCTTTTCTCCACCTCTTCGCATGCATTTCAAAAAGTTTTCTATGATTGGGAGCTGGAGTAGGGAGCCGGGGCGGGGCGACGGACATTAGTAGCATGGGAGAGTGCCTTCAATGAGCGTGTGGACAAACAAGTTTAGCTGCCATATTTGTTGCAATCTTTCTTATATGAGTAAATCTAGTATACGAGAATAGTTTTTAATTTGAAATTTATACATTATTTTCAAATTATATGTATGTAAAAGGAAGCTCGTGGCTAATCAGATAAGCTGCGAAGCTTACGAATCTAACGAATCTAGAGTTGCTATATAACTCGGGTTCAAATCCCACTTGCCATGAACATTTTCAATTTTCAAACATTGCCAATGTCTCCTTCGTCTCTCTGTAATTGGAGTTCAAACAAGAAAAGAAAAGAAAAACAAATTTACTTGAAATTTTTAATGAGAAATTTGGCACTGTTTTTTAGGACAAGCTGAATTAAAATAAAAAAATATTTATTTTCAATTTTAGAAATGCTTGGCGGACCTCATAAACATGTTAAACGGGCCGCGTGTTGTTCATGCCTGCTTTACAGGATTGAAGGCACAGGAGACCTCTTGTGGGCGCTAAATGCTTTACAACCTGAATAAGACCCAATAAATTTAAGCCAATTTTTTTTTTTATAAAGATCTCACAAGTCAGACAAGAACTTACAAAGATCTTGATGATGAGAACATTATTTACAATTGAGGGGTTCAGAGCAAAAGTGAACCAAGTCCAATTTTACTCTTTTGAGAAAAATGAGTCAAAGTTAAAGCCTTCTATTTAATTCCTCTTAAAATATACTGAACTGATGCAGAATAATTGTTCATAGAAAAGATCACCAAACTAATAAATTCTAGGAAATATTTTAAATAATTATTTAAAGAGAAAATGATAAGATTAATCTGATTATCGGAAATCATATTTTTAAGATAATTGGCAAGAAAATCAAATGATAAATTAATTTCCTAAAAGTGAGAATAAATTAGAATTAAGACTTTCAAAATTTACTATTTGGTATTGAATTTCGAGTGAGATGAGTATTTTAATAAATATCAAGTCAAGAGTCCAAAGACATTAAAATTTGGTTGCTTTCGGAAGTCGGACGAGAAGGACAAATGACGAAGTTTACGTCATCAAGCGCCTTTGTCACAGTACAAAAAATAAACCAGTCAAGAGGTCAAAATTTAACACAATTAAATAATTAATAATTAAAACAAATCAAAAAATCAAATTAAAAAAAAAAAAAAAACGAAACAAAAAATATTTTAAAATAAACGATAAAAGAAGAACAGAAAAAACGAAGAAAAATACAACAATAAAAACAAAACAATTAAACTAAACAATTAAAAAAAAACAATCAAAGAATCTGCGAGTTGACTACCTACACCGAGTTCTGACATCCTGTACGATCGACATTTCGGTCTACGAGGAAGCTGCCTTCGTCGAGCCGAACCACCACATAGCCGCCGAAGACATCGATCCAGATTCAACCAAATCATCATTCATCTTTACACAGTTAAGCTCAACTCACTCGATTTTCTTGCCAAATAATAAATTTGTAAAAAAAGAATTTAAATGAACGATAAATGAAAAAAAAAAAAGAATTTAACATTAAATTAAACGGACCTAGTAATAATAATAATTTCATATTTTAGATGACGTTTCGGTTGGAAAAATGGAATTTCTCAGACCAAGTGTTCAAAAGTAATTAATCATAATACACGTTTTGAGGAATTCCGTAAATTCGATTAATCTCATTTTTTTTTAATAAACATTCAAATTCAAGACCGAGGTTATTGACATACTTTTATCTAAAGAAAAGGCCACATCATTTATAATAATTTAATTGAAATCAAACAAATAGATTTAAATAAAAATGCACAAATATTTTTATAAACAAATTGAAAGTTAATCTCGATCGCTACATTTTTCATAAATAAATATTTGGTCTTTATTATAAAGTTTATACTTTTATTTTCGTAATTAAAACCCAGAGTTCACCAAATTATATTTCGGATAATAATCAGGAATTACTACCATTACACAGGCAACAGGGAGGGATCAGGGCGATCTGAAGGCCGAAATATCTCCCTAATTCTATTCTGAGAATAAGATCTCTAACTCTAACTTAATTTTTTAATTAAACAACTAATGGAGGTTTTTTTAATATAGCTGGTTAGTTGATGTATTAGAAGGAGAATAGAAGAGAGCAGCTAGTTTTATTAAACCCTCATTGCTGACGTTTCGGTCTGAGGATGGCTCTAAACAGGACCGAAACGTCAGCAATGAAGGTTTAATAACAGAAAATAAAACTAGCTGCTCTCTCTTTCTATTCTCCTTCTAATACATCAACTAATCATTTTTCAATAGGGAAAAGTCTGTATCAGATCAATACATTTATTTATTTTACATCTCAGCAATCAGTTAAAAACTTAAATCATACTTTATCTAAGTACACATTTTAAATTTTATATTAGAATTTTGGATTTTTAGATATTTTTTTTCATTAAGGAACTGCTGCACTCGGGAGGATAAGTATTGAAATTCGGAGATGGTTCATTATTACACGGATTAATTACCATAATTTACTAACCAAAAAGGGAAAATTAGAAAAATGTTTACTTTTGGACTTGGTTTGAACCACTCATATCAATGAATTGAAGACCACCTTAGTGGGGACCCCAAAAAATAAATCCTTAATGAGATTAGTAAAAGAACTTGATTTTCGGTTCAACTGTGCTTTATTTGTAAAAATTGATGAAAACATTGTAAAATTTGTTTTATCAAAATAGACTAAACTAATGTGATACTTTATTTGATACCTCACGCTTCCTGCCTTCTTTTTTTTTACTTTCTCTTACCTATATGTGTATGTTAATATATATAGAGAGAAAGTATTGGATTCTTAACAAAAATTCGATGTCGAGATTTTGATAAATATACACGTTTTGAGGTTCCCTGAATAAAAAAATCTGGTGTGACTGGCGCACAGCACACAACTTTCTCTTACCCTTCGGTAAGAGAAAGTTGCGCACTGTGCTGGTCACACCAGATTTTTTGTGTCGAGATATATTTAGTTTCCGATAGCACCTTAGTTTCAAACTTGGATTTTAAATGTTGACTGCTTCAAATAAACTATGGTTATTTTTCAAAATTTTAATCTCATATTTGGACATTTTATACACAATATAGAATCGTAAATAAATACAAAATTTCATAAGAATTGGAAAAAAAAATTTTAAATGCCTAAAAAGTTCCAAAGGGGACCCCCTTTTGAATCGAAATTAACATACAAATCCCTATAGGAAATTAACATTGTTCCTATGCGAAGATAAGGTGGAAAGGGAATTTAAAAAGAGTAGAGAGAGACGATAATGTTTGCAAGTGAGAGAGAGACATATATGTTTTCTTTGAAACAATTAAAGACACAAATAAATTTAAAAAAAATGGGAATTTAAATAATAATTGATTTTTAATCTAATAAAAAGAAAAAGATTTAAATTCCGTTACCATGGCAACCATTTCTATCTTTCCTATGAAGAACAAGAGTAAAGTGGTCTTCAGAAGATTTCAACGGCAAAATGAGAATATACATTTTAAAGAGCATCTAAAAAATAGTTCATTTATGAATTTTAAAAAAATCCTTGGAGGGAATTTTGAGAAAATCGAAAAAAACTGAAAAAGTACATCAGTAAAGTACTAGTACTTTTTGGCCGATTTTGTTCAAAAGCTTATTTTGAGATTCTTCAAAGGTACCTAAGTTAAATATAAAATTTCAATCCGCTAGCTCAACTCCTTCATGCTAAAAATCTGTCCACACCCACACACACACAGACACACACACAGACCAATTTGCGGGACCCACTTTTTTGGACTCAGGGGACCTCAAAACATGTATATCCATCAAAATCTCGACATCGAATTTTTGACATGATCGCAATACTTTCTCTCTCTATATATTTCATATATAGGGTACGAGAAAGTAAAAAGTGGTTTTCGAGACGTGGTCTGTCTGTCTGTGTGTTCAATTTTAAGCATAAAGGAATTGAGTTAGGAGGTTGAAATTTTATATTTAAGTTTTATACCCTCTTAGACCGTGAAAATAAGCTTTTAAACAAAATCGGCCAAAGAGTTCTAATACTTTAGTGATGTACTTTTTCAGATTTTTTAAATTTTCTCAAATTCGTTTCAACGATTTTGATTAAAATTCAAAAATCAATTATTTTTTAGATGCTCTTTAAAATGTATTTTCTTATTTTCCTCTCAAAATTGTTTGAAACACACTTTACTCTTGTACTTTATAGGTAAGATACTGGCGTGACAAGCTTCGGTAATCGAACGTTGTGTGCTGAGCAACCAGTCACACCAGATTTTTTTGAAATAGAGAGATCTAAGAGATATTGAAAAGAGAATAATTAATAGGGCCATAAAATAGTAAAAAATAAATACTATACGTTATTTACTATTATTTATTTGTCTCTCCTATCCAAGAGAGAGCATTATTTGTTGTTACTTAACAGCAAGTGAAATAATTCTCTCTGGCGCTAATGAATCACTTTATTTAAACGATAGATTTGCGATGGAGATAATAAAATAATTTCTTAGAAAAAGAGTTTAATAGTTATTTCCAAGAATAGCAGCATCTCGCCGGCTGGCGACAATCCCTGGAGGGGAGGTGCAGGCGCCACTTCCCCTCCGCTCGCCGTTTCCTGAGCCCGAACTAATACACGTAATAAAAAATAAAATCTTTCAATATTGAATTGCGTACAACTCGCAAACTACGGGCCCAAACAACAAAATATAAATAAACAAATGGTTTATAAATTTAAATGTACCTTACTGTAGGAAAATAAATATATCTCGACACAAAAAAAATCTGGTGTGACAAGCACAGAACACAACTTTCGAATACCGAAGGTAAGAGAAAGTTGAGTGCTGTGTGACCATCACACCAGATTTTTTAATACTCTATCTATAATAAAAAAAAGACTAAAAATTTTAAAATAAAAATGTAATAAAAAAAAAACTTAAAAAAAAAAAATGTTTTCATTTAAATTGATCTAAAAAAAGAGAAATAATTTAATTAATTAATGTTGAATATTTATGACTTAAAATAAAAGCGTATGGGCGTTTCGAAGTGATTCCGAGGCTCTAAAAACATCACACAGCTGACGTTTCGGTTCCGTGTTTGAACCATCTTCACCATTTTTTTTTTATGTACCTGGTCGTCTCACAGGGTGTATATATTTATTATATAAGAATTTTTCAACAATGTACATTTTTATAATGACTTTTCGCCAGCTCTGAGGATGGTTCGAACACGGAACCGAAACGTCAGCTGTGTGAATTAACCAAATAAAGAAATAACCTTAGCTGCATTTCTCATTTTTACCTCTTTTTTTTAAGTTTTTTTTTTATTATACAGTAGAGTCCCGGTAATCCGAACCTCGCTAATCCGAACTCTTTTTGCGTACGATTTTTTTTTTTTTTTTTTTTTTAAGAGGAATATAAATGAAAATTAGACATTAAAGGAACTTTATTTTATTATTATTATTATGAAATATTTATTTAGAGTTTAATATCACCGACAAGTTTCACGGTTTACAACGTTATAAATACGACTTTATTATCAAAATTAACTAATTCAAGCTTACAATTCCGGTTAAACCGAACTTCCCGATAATCCGAACGACCCTCGGTCCCAATTAGTTCGGATTAACGGGACTCTACTGTATTTACAAATGGACCCAGTTATGCAATAGTGTGTCAAGCGCCAAAAAATGAAAATTGAGTTAAGCACGGAATATTGTTTCAAATGCTATAATTAA
Source organism: Euborellia annulipes (assembly GCA_023213315.1). Lineage (NCBI taxonomy): Eukaryota > Metazoa > Arthropoda > Insecta > Dermaptera > Anisolabididae > Euborellia > Euborellia annulipes. The sequence continues at coordinate 57,676 of JAKCPI010003251.1, forward strand.
TAGTATTTTTTATTTATGAAATATGTCCTTAAAAAATTTATATTCAATGTTACTTGCACAATTGACAAAAAAAAAGGAAAAAATTATATATAATCCAATGAAAACAAAAAACTTTAATATTAATTTTCTCAAATCTCGCTAGCTGGCGCTTGACACACTAATGCGTAACAGGGTCCAAATAAACCACAGTTAAACCGAAAAACAAATTCTTTTACTAATGATAACTGTGAAAGCCTATACTCCAAAATCCTCCCACTTCGATAATTTTTTTTTTGCGACAAATCAAATAAATTTTGCTCTCACTTATTCATTTGGAATAACTAATTACTCCAATCTAAGATTAGGATGACTCTGTCTCTCCATTTTCCATTTAAGAGAAACCCTATTTGGTGAAGTAGTAGTAAGTAGATAGGCCTACTGTAAATTGAAACATTGATGATTCAATTTGTTTTTATTTGAGAGAGAAGAAGAAAAGGCATCCATCTATTTCACTCACACTTAATAGTATTTAGAATAATAAATGATCTATATATAGAATCTCAACTCTAAAATGCATCATCCTAGGAAAACCTTTAAAAAATGTGGTGTGGTGCCTCTATCAAAAAATATGATAAATGTGATTATCTTAAAAAAAAAAAAAATTCGTTGTTACTTCGGTAGGGATTTTACAGCATAATAAATTATATTTTCTCTCTCTTCCGATTTTTTTTTTTTTTTTTAGGGAAAAAATCTTAAACAGAATCTTAAATTATCCCCGAAGGGATTCATCACGAGGCGAGTAATTTTTCAAAGCGTGGGAGAAGAGAGGCCCTGAGCGATAAATCTCCTTCAAGATCTCCTTCTCTTCTTCTACTTGCTTGATCCTTGTGTCCATGTATGTGGGAGTACCTGGATGGTTACGTCCTCGATGTCGTCGTTGTCGCATCCCTCATCTCTCTAGGGAAGGGAAGATATGCAATCGAACGCCAGAGCATTATCACAGAGAGTGTTTGCTCTTTGATGAGTGACGCAGATAAATTACAACCCACCCTTCATGTAATTATTAAAAGGTACATTCTAATGTTCACTTTTATATCCTCTTACTTAAAAAAAAAAAAAAAAACATTAGAAAAAAGAAATTACCTTGTTTGTGCTTGCTGGTTATTAGCATTCTTTTTTTTTTTTTAGAAAAATCCTTGAGAATTTTATTCTCAATTTTTTAGTATTTTAGAAGGAACATCTAAGACAGTGGTTCCCAACCTGGGGCGATCGCCCCCAAGTGGGCGATTTGGGAAAGGGGGGAAAATTATTAGAGTTTACTAAATTTTAAAAGAACAAAAGTCCAAGAGAAAAATCTCTTTTCTATTTAGAAGATGGCCAGTAAAAAAGATGACAAAAAATCATCATAATAATAAAATAGTCTGAAGATAATTTCAATCTATTGATAGAATCGAAACGTCACTTTTGTTTTCATTAAATGACCGCTGAAAAAGATTCATTTTTGTTATTTTCTTCATAAAAATAAAATTATTAATAAAGACGAAATGAATCAAGACTTCTATCGGCCCGAATTATTTTTTTCCTCTGTCGACGTTTCGGGGACTAAACGTCACCCATCTTCAGGACAAAGGTGTTAAAAAATTATTTTCTCTGCCTCCTTCAGTTGTTATGTAAGTTAGACTGTTAGTATACTTAATACTATCAGACATGGGCGTCCGCAGGGGGGGGCAACCAGGCACTTGCCCCCCCTGGAAAATTAAAATGATACAAAAAAATGTATAAAACAAAAAAAAAAAAATACAAAAAAACCTTTCACAGTATACATCCACCTTGCCGCGGTGAGAAAGCTTTAAATACTAAGAGATTTATAACATTATTAATATCAAAATACGTTTTTTTTAACATATCTGGAAGTGACTTGCCCCCCCCTGCAAAAAATCCTGCGGACGCCCATGTATACAGATTCCTCTGCTTGTATATTTCCTGAGCCACCATCAGAGTTGAAAATTATTATTAGATTTTTAAAAGGTTTGGCTAGAGATAAATAATAAAACTCTTGACTCCTAAGGTCAGAGAATTTTTTTAAATAAATTTTAGCCATCAATTTTGGTTTATTGTAATTAATAATACAATTTAACTAAAAAAAATTTCAACGTTTCGGTCGAATTTCTGCATCTGTTGTATTTATTCACTTTGAAAAGAAAAGATTTGAAATAAAGTACTTTTTTGATAAAAATCTACAATAAATTTGTGTATGTACAGTTGGGGACAATATTAAGTCTCACCCATGCTTTCTACGTGTGATTATTTCATTGTTTTTAAAAAAGTATTATATATATTTTTAAATGGAAAGTTTCATGGATCAAACCTAGAAAATTTCCAGTCCATGAAAATAACCTGTCCAAGAAATAAACTACGAGTTAGCGTTATTCTTAATATAATTATTGGACTGCATCCACACTCTTTTATTTTAGAAAGTATTTGATTCATTTCAAAAAATGCTGAGATTTTGATGGATACACGTTTTGAGGTCCCCTGAATCCAAAAAAGTGGTTTTCGAGACATGTTCTGTCTGAGAAGAAAATATCTCAAGAATGAAAAGAACTTGGAGGTTGAAATTTTATATTTACGTTAGGTACCCTTCTGGTACTTGGCACGAAGCTTTTGAACAAAATCGGTCAAAGACTACTAATACTTTACTGATGCACTTTTTCAGTTTTTTTGATTTTCTCAAAATTTGCTCTAACGATTTTTTTTTTTAATTCAAAAATCAATTATTTTTTAGATTTTGTTTAAAATGTATATTCTCATTTTGATCTTGAAATCTTTTGAAGTACACTTTACTCTTGAACTTCATATGAAAGGAGAAATGGTTGCCATGTTAACAAAATATAAATATTTTCCCCTTCTCGGAATGACTGGATGTTCTGAGAGTGATGATCGACATCGGAGATGTAAATTAAATAAGGACTTAAATAAAAATTTCAAAAGTAAATTCAATTTTCCGTAACTAACCCTTTTACGAAACAATGAGTTAAAAGGATTGGTGAATAATTAAATATAGGTCTATTGAATGTTTCCGTATGCGAGGTGATAATTCTGGAGGTTGTTTTTTTTTTTTTTTTAACACACACTTTTTTTCTCATTCACACTCATACTCACACACACACATTCACACAGTCTTTTCGGCAACTTAGGCCATTTAAGACTTTAAACGATACCTGTTATTTGTAAATATATCTATTGGGAGTCCAGGCATTCTTATTTAAGTCATTTAACAATGGCTTAAATAAAATCATCGGACTGCCTGGGATCCGAACCCTGGGATACAAGGCTAGCACGCTATCCGCTCCTAGGCAGTTATATTGGTTAAAATAAAGAAATTGTTTAAGAAGTTCCTATAAAGATGTGTTCTGAATTTTACTAGATATCCGTCATTTTTTTTTTTTTTTTTTTTTCCTATAAATGCAGTAATTATGTTACAGTTGGGAATCGTAGATTAGGACGATAAGGAGAAAAAATCCAGCTCCCTTTTTCTCTCTCACCACTTCAATTCATTTGCAAAATGAAATGATAGGAAAAATATAAATGTTGAAATCTTTACCTGAAAAATCATTCTTTCTAACCGTATATTCCACATAATTATACCTCTTAAGACGGAGGAATTATTCAAGCCGCTAAACTTTTTAGTGAATTACTCCCTACCCGGCCACTATACACATATGCATTGTAAGACGTTGTCACCTCAAAAGGCGGCACATGCAGTGGCGTAGCGAGAGGGGGGGCAAGGGGGGTCATCATGCCCCGGGCGCTACTCACAAAGGGGCGCCAAACAAATTCGCAAATGTCCGGGAAAAAAACTAAAAAAATTTTCCGCGTGACGGAAAAATTTGGTTCCGCAAAAAAAATAAAATTTTTCCTCAGGAAGGGGAAAAAATTCCGCAAAACTTAGCCTCCCTAAAAAAAAGGTAAAATGATTTTAACAGCAGGGCAAAAAATTTTCCGCAGGCAAGAAAATTTTTGAGTTCGGGCCCTCCCAAAAAAATTTCTGTATACGCCCCTGTATAATGTTATGCTTTTCGAATGCGGGGGGGGGCGCTAAAAAGATATTGTGCCCCGGGCGCGAGTTATGCTCACTACGCCACTGATTAAGAATCTACTTTTGTTATTTTTGTATCTCAATTATTTTTCGAGTTATACTCAAAAAAAGATACAAAATTTGAGAAGGCTTAATATCATTAAACATAAAAGGTAGAAGATATTTAAAATATCGTATAAATTTTGTATTTAATGCAGATAACGAATCAATAAACACCAATTTTATATCTTTTTTAGTTTTTAGCAAATTTACGAAAATTCAAGCAAACATAGATGGGACTTGAAGAATTCGTTTCGTTGATGAGGTTGACAATTAATAATTGAAGCTTGCAGCTATTCTCATCAACCATAACAAACACCTTGTGATCTAATTGTTTAAAAAACCTTTAAAAATTCTAAAAACGTATGGAAGGTGAACATAAAATTGTAATACCATGTTTGATTGTAGGTCCTGAAGATGGATAAACGTTTCCGAAAGTGATGATTGCAATCCACTTGACCTAAAAAAGATACAACAAAAAAGTTAAAATTATAAAAAAATTTTAATTTTCCCTATAACCTACTACACCTTGGTTGATGAGAGTAGCTGCAAGCTTCAATTATTAATAGATGTGACAAATAGAGCAAACTAATAATTGACATAAATGTGTAAGATTCAGGATTTAGTGCTGATTTTAATGCACTATTCACTATTTCTATATATTGAATAGTTTTTTTATTATTTTGAAAAGAAAAAAATTCATCTGTCAAAATTAATTAAAATCGATTTTTTATTATTTTTAGGACATACCTTGGCCGAAAATGGATTGTTTTAGTTAGAATATTTTATATTATAATTTATCAATCGATATCAAGCCCTAAATGTGTTTATTTAATTAAAAAACAATAAATTAGAAAATATTGGCGGGAGTTGGCATTCGAAGTCGTGAGTGTCATCAACAAACCCTCATTTTATGTGGGCGTAGCTAAATAGAAAAATTCCTATGGCTTTATAATTTATTCAAGAGACCAGTTTTGCATTTTGCCTCAAATCCGTGAATAAATAAGAGAGATTTAGCGATTTTTTGAAAAGCGATCTCGAGTGAGACGAAAGGCTTAGACAAGAGTTACGCGAGTCTCCCTGCCTGGTGTCTGGGCGCCGATCGAATTGGAAAAAAAATTTGATGCTCTTCCATTAGTTGAAATAATTGTCAAATTGATTGATTTCATCTGTTTATACTCAAATTTTATAAAATTTAATTCTAAAAATGGCTATAATGTTGCTAAATTAAGGGATCTTAGAAATTTTTTTATACATGTTGTGGGTTGTGTATATTGGTAAAATAAAATTAACAAGCCTCAAAAATTGAAAGCTGAATTGATAAAAACAACAAGGACTAGAATATTGTCACAAGAGGACATAAAATTTCATCCAATTTTGATATGAAATGAAATCTTTTTTTTTTTTAGAGCGAATCCCTTGAGAACAATTGGCTCTGCATGGACCCCGAGCACATTCGTTGAGCGAGTCTAAACCTTTAGAGCGCTAATTTAACGAAACCATTGGAGCTAGAAGGCTAGAAATTTTATATACACGTAGGCAAACATTCAGAGATCAATGATCCTTTTGACTTGAATATCTACACTGTCTTTTTTTTATTTTATTTTATTTTTTTTTTTATTTTACTCCACTGTTTTAAGAGGTATAATTATGATGAATATACGGAAAGAATGGTTCTTCAGCTAAAGATTTCACCATTTATTTTTTTTCCTCTCATTCTACCTCGCTGCGGTAAATTATAATTTGAAAGTTTAAAAGACTTTAGATTTCAAATTCATAAATCAATTATTTTTTACATGCTCTTTAAAATGTATTTCTCATTTTGCTCTCAGAATTGTTTGAAGCACACTTTACTCTTGTACTTCATAGGAAAGATAGGGGAACCAAATGGCTTAAATAAGAGGATTGCGTCTTTTTCCTTATCCTTTTCATTCATTGTATATTTCAATATACTGTACAACTATCTTTATATATATAATTCTTCTGTACGTGTGTATGTGACTGAACTCCTCCTAAACGACTGAACCAATTATGATGAAATTTTCTGTGTATGTTTGTGAGAGTCCCGGACAGGTTTTGTTTCACAAATAACAATAAGTTAATGAGTAATTAACTGTTAAAATAAGAAAAAAATAAAAATTAGGAGAAATAGTTGCCATGGTAACAAAATATAAATATTTACCCATGTTTACGATTTTTTTATTTATTTACATTTTGAATTCTAAAATATCGGCGTGTCTATGTACCGGGAGAGTCCCGGAAAGGATATTATTCACAAAAAATCTTAAGTTCATGAATAATTAACCCGCCGAAGGCGGGGCTTTGCGTCTAGTACTGTATAACTATATTTAGGAAAGATGGTTGCTTTGGTAACAAAATATAAATATTTTCCTTTGTTTATAAAGTTTACATCTTGAAATATATCTCGACCATAGATCTCAACACAAACGCCAATGGGCTTGGTCTAGTTGGTAGCGTGCCTCTCTTCTATACCGAACGTCGCGGGTTCGGACCCCAGGCAGTCCGATGATTTTATTTAACGCCACTTGGATACCACCAAATGGCTTAAATAGAAATGCCCGACTCCCAATAGATATATTAATAATTAACGATTATCGTCAAAGTCTTAAATGGCCTAATTTGTGTAAATGTGTGTGTGAATATGAGTGAGAATGTGAAAAAAGTGTGAGTGTTTAAAAAAAATAAAAAATCTGGTGTGACAAGCACAGCCAAAGTTAAGAGAAATTTGTGTGACCATCATAGCAAATGTTTTTTTCTACGAGTCTTTGAAATTCTTTTTAATCTGTCCGAAGATATAATTTTAATTTATTATTTTATTTTCTTAGAAAAGCGCGCCTTGGTCAAGAGCAACAAGCAGAGAGGAGGGGAGGGGGAGGCAGGCTCCGCCCCTCCTTTGCTCGAATTAAGAGGTTGGAAAAATTAAAATAGAAAAGAAATAAAACTTTGAATCTTCAAATGTCTCTAACTCGCAAACCGCTTCTTCAATTTGCATCGGATTTTTTGTAATGAGTTTAGAATTTCATAGAGATTACTTAGATGAAGCTAAAATTTAATATTTAAACATTTATTTTTTCATTATATCTCACCATCCGATTAGCCAATCAGATGAGAGTAAAAAGGATCATTGATCTATATTCACTGAATTTTTGCCTACGTGTATATAAAATTTCTAGCCTTCTAGATCCAATGGTTTCGTTAAATTAGCGCTCTAAAGGTTTACAACCGCTCAACAAATGTGTTCAGGGTCCATGCAGAGTCAATTTTTCTCAAAGAACTCGCTCTAAAAAAAAAAAATTTCATTTCATATCAGAATTGGATGAAATTTTATGTCCTCTTTTTACGTAAAATTCAGTTTTCAATTTTTGAGACTTGTTAATTTTATTTTACTAGCTCGTTGTTTATAAACAACCCACAACATGTATACAAAATCTGGTGTGACAAGCCCAGCAGATTTTTTTTGTCGACATGTATTTAGTTTCCGACAGTACGGCACATTCGATTTTCAAGATGTAAAATTTATAAGTATGGAAAAATATTTATATTTTGTTACCATAGCAACCATTTCACCTATCTTTCCAATGAAGTACAAGAGTAAAGTCTGCTTCAAACAATTCTGAAGGCAAAATGAAAATATACATTTTAAAAAGCATCTAAAAAATAAATAATTTTTGAATTTTAATCAAAATCGTTTGAGCGAATTTTGAGAAAATCGAAAAAAACTGAAAAAGTATATGTATATAGAGGTAAGGGAAAGTAAAAATTTTAAGATCCCTTAATTTAGCAACATTTAAGATTTTATAGCCATTTTTAGAATTAAATTTTATAAAATTTGAGTATAAACAGATGAAATCAATCAATTTGACAATTATTTCAACTAATGGAAGAGCATCAAATTTTTTTTCCAATTCGATCGGCGCCCAGAGACCAGCCAGGGAGACTCGCGTAACTCTTGTCTAAGCCTTTCGTCTTGCGTGAGATCGTTTTTCAAAAAATCGCTAAATCTCTCTTATTTATTCACGGATTTGAGGCAAAATGCAAAACTGGTCTCTTGAATTAATTATAAAGCCATAGGAATTTTTCTATTTAGCTACGCCCACATAAAATGAGGGTTTGTTGATGACACTCACCACTTCGAACGTCAACTCTCGCCAATATTTTTTAATTTATTGTTTTTTAATTAAATAAACACATTTAGGGCTTGACTATGTTTGCTTGAATTTTCGTAAATTTGCTAAAAACTAAAAAAGATATAAAATTGGTGTTTATTGATTCGTTATCTGCATTAAATACAAAATTTATACGATATCTTAAATATCTTCTACCTTTTATGTTTAATGATATTAAGCCTTCTCAAATTTTGTATCGTTTTTTGAGTATAACTCGAAAAATAATTGAGATACAAAAATAACAAAAGTAGATTCTTAATCCTCATCAATTCCCCCATATTTTCCCCGTGTCATATGTTTAAGAAGTGGTTAAATTAAAAATCTTATATTTTTAGAATTTGTATCAATTAATCGAAAACTATTAGAGATATTAAAATTTCGTATGCAAATTCTTATTCTACTTGAAATTTTATCCAGAAACGATCGCCGATGTATTGCCTTGTGTTTAATAGATAGATAGTAGCTAGGGGCGTAGCGAGAGGGGAGGGGGGCAAGGGGGGTCATGATGCCCCGTGCGCTACTCACAAAGGGGCGCCAAATGGTCCGCAAAACAAAAAATTAGTGGATAATTTTTATTTTTATTATAATTGATTTCTGGAAAATATATTTTAAATTTAGTGCCAGTGTAATTTAATAATTATGTATATTTTACATATAATATTATATGGTTTTCGAATGGGGGGGGGGGCGCTAAAAGGTATTGTCCCCCGGGCGCGAGTTAAGCTCACTACGCCTCTGGGCACATGTAAAATATTTGATTAATTTCGACTATAATTACACCATACAAGATTTTTAAGATTAAAAATATAATCGAGAAAGAAAAAAATACGAAATGCTAAGGTAAAATACCTTTCTTATAGGTTAATGTCACTTTCATATTTCTTCTATATTTTCGTTATTTTTTAAGAAATCTGGATCAAATTGGCTTTTCACCTCTATTTTTGGCTAATAAAATGAATGGAGAGAGAAAAAAAAAATTATTTTTTTTTTAATGAGGTGATAGTAAATAATTATTGATTTTTTTTTAATTCATAAGTATAGAAATGATATAAACCTAAATTTTATTATTATTTAATAATATAAACTATTTTATTTATTACTATCAATAATAATATTTAATTAAAATAAATAATAGGTTAAATTAATTATTGAAAATATATTTAAAATATTACGCAATATATAATTTTTTAATTGTCTTCTTTTTTATTCTCTTTGCCTGATTGGACAAGCGCTTCTCGGGACTCTTCTATTATCTATGATCCCTCCATATCAAACAGGCCTATGCATGTCGTCTTGTGAATGATTAATCATAAATCATCCATATTATTTAAATCATTTTAATACAAACCATTGATTGATATTTATTCTATATTAAACGAGCTTCAAAATGAATATAAAATTTTTAAAATCGGTACCGTATGAGATGGATGCAAATTTCAATGATAAAAATTTGACATTTCTCAGCTAATTATTTTTTTCATATAAGTTGAATATTTATATTGATCAAAGCCGATTAATTATAATAATTAATAAATTAAATCTCAAAAAAAAAAAAAAAAATTTTATAATTAAATTTTATTTTTCGGCCTTCGGCAGGTTTTGCGGCTAGTAAGTAGAATGATTTAAAAAAATTCAAATTAAAAATTATTGTTATTTATTTATTTCCCCATGTATAATAAAAATTATAATCTTATTAAAAATTATATAATATTTATTATCTATTTTCACGTCTCTTTATTCCTTCTTTGATACTTGCAGCTACTGGTATTATACTCTCTGGTCTTGTCATCTCAACCTCTTTGCCTGCGAGGCCTCTCTCATTGCAATAAGATGACAACGCAAAGAATATTAAATTAATTGAATATGAATATCGTTTCAACTTAAACCAATTATTTATATTCATTCTATATTAAATGAGCTTCAAAATGAATATAATCTTTATTAAATCGGATGTGTCGTTAATAAGAAATCGAATCAAAGAATTTTGACAGCTGCTCATCAAACATAAGGTAATTATTTTCATGTGATTTTAATATTTATTTTTAATCAAACAATGATTTCAATCAATCTAAAGAATATATATTTAATTTCAGATACTCTTTGAAACAAATAATAAAATTAAAACTCGCTTGGAGCTGTCCACGTTAACGATGTGTCATCTTATTTCCATCGAAAAAATACAGTTTCCGTGTGTTCAGTGACATTAAATCAGTTTTTATATTTTATTTTATACGTGGAAATAACTATTTAATAATAATAAAGTGATTGGATATTAGTGAAAAAGCAAGTGAGCCTGAGTTCCATTTCGAAGACATCATCGGCTAGCCTTTGACACTCCTCAGAGCTCCAGTAAAGGTATTTATAAATATTTTTTACTTTCTCTTATTTAAAATATGTTGAGTAATAAATTGAGAGGAATTTTTTTTACTAGTAGTGAGATTATCTAACTAGAAATATAATAAATCATTTTATTTTTATAAAAAAAAATTCCTTGTGTTTATTACTTACTGTAAAATCAATCCTTGACCCAATTTTTTTTAAAACATGATAATATACAATAATGAATTTAATTAATAATTAATGCAAATGTGATTTCCAAGTCATAAGCATCATCGGCCACCTTTTGACACATGTGACTTCTTTTAGAAAAGTTTTGAAATATTTTTTTTAATAAAAATTTATTTGTTTTCAAGAGATGATAAACAAATTTTATAGCTTTTAGGTTTTATTTAGATGTTTTTACTTTCTCTTACCTATGTATATATGTAATATATATATAGAGAGAAAGTATTGGATTCATGTCAAAAATTCGATGTCGAGATTTTGATGGATCTTCACGTTTTGAGGTCCCCTGAATCCAAAAAAGTGGTTTTCGCGACATGGTCTGTCTGTCTGTGTGTCTGTGTGTCTGTGTGTCTGTCTGTCTGTGTGTCTGTGAACAAAATATCTCAAGAACGAAAAGAGCTAGGAGGTTGAAATTTTATATTTAAGTTAGGCACCCCCATGGGACGTGACACGAAGCTTTTGAACAAAATCGACCAAAAAGTACTAGTACTTTACTGATTCACTTTTTCAGTTTTTTTCGATTTTCTCAAAATTTGCTCCAACGATTTTTTTTTAAATTCAAAAATCAATTATTTTTTAGATTCTCTATAAAATGTATATTCTCATTTTGTGATTGAAATCTTCTGAAGAGCACTTTACTCTTGTACTCCATAGAAAAGATAGGAGAAATGGTTGCCATGGTATCAAAATATAAATATTTTCCCATACTTATAAATTTTACATCTTGAATTCAATTGTACCCTACTGTAGGAAACTAAATACATGTCGACACAAAAAATCTGGTGTGACAAGCACAGTGCACAACTTTCGATTACCGAAGGTAAGAGAAAGTTGTGTGCTGTGCGCCAGTCACACCAGATTTTTTTTTTGTTTTTTTTTAAGAAATTTAAATTCATTAAAGGACTATTTCTTTTTACTTTCTCGTACCTCTATATATATGTTAATATATAGAGAGAGAAAGTATTGGTTTCATGTCAAAAATTCGATGTCGAGATTTTGATGGATCTTCACGTTTTGAGGTCCCCTGAATCCAAAAAAGTGGTTTTCGCGACATGGTCTGTCTGTCTGTGTGTCTGTGTGTCTGTCTGTCTGTGTGTCTGTGAACAAAATATCTCAAGAACGAAAAGAGCTAGGAGGTTGAAATTTTATATTTAAGTTAGACACCCCCATGGGACGTGACACGAAGCTTTTGAACAAAATCGACCAAAAACTACTAGTACTTTACTGATGCACTTTTTCAGTTTTTTTCGATTTTTTCAAAATTTGCTCCAACGATTTTTTTAAAATTCATATATCAACTATTTTTTAGTTGCTCTTTAAAATGTATATTCTCATTTTGTGATTGAAATCTTCTGAAGACCACTTTACTCTTGTACTCCATAGAAAAGATAGGAGAAATGGTTGCCATGGTAACAAAATATAAACATTTTGCCATACTTATAAATTTTACATCTTGAAAATCGAATGTACCATACTGTCGGAAACTAAATACATGTCGACACAAAAAATCTGGTGTGACAAGCACAGTACACAACTTTCGATTACCGAAGGTAAGAGAAAGTTGTGTGCTGTGCGCCAGTCACACCAGATTTTTTAAAACTGTGATTAAAAAAAAATTTATTGTCAAGGAGTACAAATGCAAGAATGATAAAAAGATTCAAAGATTCTTGAATGCATTATTGCTGATTCTGGTCAGAGAATACAAAACTCATCATCTTTGAAATTTTTTATCGTTTCTTACAATTGCACTTGGCATAATACTTATCTCAGGCATAATATATATTCGATGCATTTCCAATATATATATATATATTTTAATCACATCCTAAACACTAGCATAGGCATCCTTTTTATAACTTGAGAGATTATTTGATATATTTTCTTGTTCAAATTGTATTGCAACAACAAATTTAAGTGGTATTATAACTAATTTTTTGATTTGTTAGTTTTAAATTTATGGGAATTTGGTTGCTGCGAATATAATTGATTATAGGGACCTGCCCTCGTTCTAATCAACTGTTTTAAATTTAGTTGGGAATTTATTATGCTCCAACTACTCTGAGTCTCCTTTACTCTGAAGGTTCCCATTAACCCTCAGAAGGCTCTAATTAATGAGGGTTGTATTAACACTAATAATTTTGTATTTCAATTTTAAATTTTTTGATTATCTGGTTATAGTCTTTATAAATTAATTTTTTTTTTTTTTTAAATTTATTTAAATGGCCGTCGGGAAACCATTTAGCCAATTGCAAAGTGATACATTTTTTAAGTATGCAGTTGCTGAGGTATCAACATCTTAATTTACAACATATCATATACATTAGAAAAAACTAAAATTACCATCTATGAACCCAGCTGAAAATAGCAATTATAATATAATTTTGAACAAGGGAAAACATAAGATTCTCATTTATAAAAAAGCCTCTCCCTCCCCCTCCCTCAATTACTCTGATATTCCAGAAGTATGATAATAATGATGAAAATTCAATTAAATAATTATTCATTACTTTTATATATAAAATAATTTTTTTTTCTTAAATTTGTTAACTCAATGATCTGTTTCTCTGAATTTGGAGAGTTTTAATATTTATTATATATACTAGCTGCAGTGCCTGCTCCTAGTGGCCTCCCTCTATTGGGAATTTTGGGATTCCTCTTAAAATTTTTTTTTCTAGAACAGACGCCTAATGGAAATGGGGGCAAAATAAATATAAAATTAGATATAAATTAATTTATATTTTTTTTCTTTGAATTCTAGAAGCCGACTAATCGCCTTCGAGAATTGACATCATGAATGAGCAACTTCGAATTGGACATCGCCTTCTAGCCGTATTTGCAGAGGGATCTCATCACGGCAGTCTCTACAGCTGATTGCAGAGTCTAGCAGCTACACATCAAAAGTCTGTATGAACATTTCCGTGAGCGTAGAGTGAGATAGATTTAGGATTTTCAAATTTTTTTTTAATTTTCTCATTTCGGCCTAAATATTTTTAGATATTTTAACATAGGTGCATGGATAGGATGTTTTAATCATGTATTTCTCCCATTTCAGAGTCTCTGGCTTTTAAAGGTAATGAATGGGTGAACGGTCAATGTGCATAAGGTAAAAGTTGTCAATTGATAATAGTTAGGTAGTTCTTGCACAGTACCTCATTCATTTATTGCCCAACGTTTTGGATATCATCATCATCATATGAGACAATAAAAGTGTGCATGCCTTAGTATTATTTTAGCTATTATTAGATATTATTAGGACTTAAGTTTTGCGTGTAAGGGTTTAATTGCTCTCTCCTTTTCTATGCTTACTTGTTAATGTTTAAGAATACACGCAATCCTTATTAGATTATCTAGCAATAGATAGGTTCTATATAGAGGGTGATAAAAATAATTAGAAAATCTCTACGCTCACGCATTTATATAACTTATTTATGGGGTGGGGTGTTTAGGCCTGCTGTGTGGGGATTCTCTGACGTTCTCTTGGATGTTGGTCAAATGCGAAATGTTCCTCGTACTGGCATAGGGTGTTGTCGTTCTTTCCCTTATAGTTAGGCAGGGCTCCCAGCAGAGGATTCAATTCGCTTTTGAACGGTGTCTAAGAGGACTAGGAGAATTCCTTTCTCCCCTTCGCGTATTTGAGAGAAAGAGTGTTTTTCTCTTTCTCCGGGGCTCTGTCGGTCAGTGCTGAGTTCTGGGCCTTGGTTGTTTCAGGACAGAGTGAGTTAATGTTCAAGATGTTAGGAGTTCGAATAGGATGTTGTTAGCTTTTAGGGTTCTTTTTTTTCAGCATGCATCTTGAACAACGACATTCTGTTTCTGAGATGAGCAATCAAGGGGGATCTTCAGTATTGTATTGACCGGGCTTCCTTCCT
>JAKCPI010003252.1:0-22247 GCA_023213315.1 Euborellia annulipes
TATAGAATAAATGATTTGTACTAAAGGCTTTAGATAATGAAAGTGGAGAAAATCTTTCGCCCGCTCTTGTAAGCTAGTCTTTAATAATAATAAAATTATTTATAAATAAATTAGAAAATAAATTTACTTCATTAATATTTTGATCATTGATTTAATTTACTGTTTTTCCCTTACAGGCTTTGCGAGTTTAAGGAGGATCTGACTCGATTATCTCTGCTGCCTTCAGTCTGTGCTTATACAAGGATCGAATTTAGTTTTGGCAGGAAGGAAGTCCAATTGACAGGGCTGCGGCGGGGACCTCCAGATTTTGTGATTTTGTGAGTACAAATCTATTTTTTTGATGTTATAAATGGTATCCAAAATTTTTTGGTTAGAAAAAGTACACATTCGTCATTTTTATATTCAATTATTAAATAAATTGTCCTTATGATGACGTTTCGGTGATTAATGTAAACCTTTATCAAGGCATACATTTTTTTATTTATGCTTGCACATTTGTTATCTATGAAAGACTTGTAAGATCGAGGCCCAGGTTCTCGAAGGTTCTTGTGTTTTGCGAAAAGACATCTTTTATTGACGCATTCGGAAGTCTGATATTTTTTTATATCTTTGAGGGTGGGTTTGGGGGTTTAAATGAGTCAGGGAAGGGTTGCCGTTTCTCCAGGGTTAGCCTGGAGGGTCCAAATTGCAATCCTTGAGGCGAGGTGGTGGAGACGGGGTCAAAAATAATTTCCACATCTATTCTTATTTTGTGTTAGGCTAGGCAGGATCTTTATAAGTGGTAAAATTTTTTTTATTTTTTGGTATTTCACAGTTGTTATAAAAGACTTGTTTCGGTTTAACTGAATTTGTAAAGATTACATCGTTTCGGTTACTCTGCTCTTCTGTAGCCTTCCTCAAGTGCAATGCTTGAGGTTGCAAATGCATCTTTGAATAGATGCAATATTCTTTGTGATTTTAAGCTGAGTTGACCCTAAGGAAATTATTTACAAAATCGACGAAAGAGTTCTAGTTCTTTACTGATGTACTTTTTCATTTTTTTTTTCGATTTTCTCAAAATTCGCTACAACAATTTTGATTAAAATTCAAAAATCAATTATTTTTTAGATGCTCTTTTAAATGTATATTCTCATTTTGCTATTGAAATCATCTGAAGCACACTTTACTCTTGTACTTCATAGGAGAGATAGGAAAAATGGTTGCAATTATAACAAAATATAAAAAATATTTTCCCATACTTATAAATTTTACATCTTGAAATTCGAATGTACCATACTGACGGAAACTAAATAAATGTCGACTCAAAAATCTGGTGTGACAAGCACAGAACACAACTTTCAATTACCGAAGGGAACAGAAAGTTGTGTGCTGTGCGACCTGTCACACCAGATTTTTTCGTTCGTCTTGCTACTTTCCATCTTTATAGATTAAGTATCGCTTAAATTCTAAATGGCTTCAAATGCCAGATAGATTTGATTTAATTAATCCAAAAAAATTAATTAAGAAATTCTAAGAAAAATTTCTTCAACAAAAGGTTATTCCAAATGTTTGATATATTAATATTATTAACAATAACTTACCTTTCTTCATATAAAAAAAATGATTAATTTATAGCCGAATATGCTTCTTTGTGTGTGTGTATATATGTTAGTCTGAAGGTCGTGAGCTTCTATGGCAATCATAGTAACAGGATGTTACAAATAATTAAGTGTTATTGCGAATATTTTAAAAGCTATAATTTTCAAATTTACAAGTCCAAGATTTGATAAATTGTCTATTATTTAGCGTCACTTGACATAAACAACCTGCAACTTTAAACCTTTGATTTTTTTTCTTTTTGATTATTTAAATTTTTCAAATAACACTATATTTTATTTAAAATATTTGTCTTTTTTCTATAAGAAAAGATATACGTATATCTTCAGCAAACTTTTTTTAACATCGCCATTTATTTTATTTTATCTATAAAGACTGAAAGAACAGGCTAAATTAATAAACAATAAATAAATATTCTGAAATCTCTAGTAGTAAAGAAAACTTTTTCTTAGAGATTTCACTTTCTAGGACAAGTGTAGCCTAATTTTAAATATATTTTAATGATTTGTACATGAATTGCATAAATCTATTGACTGGTAGATAGGCAACCAATTTTTCTATTAAATCTTCCAGAGTGTGGAAGCAAATAGAATCAAAAATATTTTTTGGTGATTTTCCGATGTTTAATTTTATTTATTTAAATTTAAAAATCAGGTGTGACTGATTGCACACCACACAACTTTCTCTTACCTTTGGTAATTCAAGATATAAAATTTATAAACATGGAAATTTTTTTGTTCTTTTTGATAATAAATCTTATACAAATAATAAATAAAATAATCTTATACAAAATTTAATCTTTATAAAATAAAATTAAGTCTGAATTTTTTTGCCAAGATTAGGGATGGATTAATTAATTAACGTCTTGAATTTACCTGTTCCCACTTATTTTCTTAATTAATTAATTAACGAATAATTAATAGTAATTTTTTCAACTCTGTAATGAAAAATCTATTTACTCGGAAAAGTAAAAAAAAAAAAATCTATATCATCAATTAGAAGAATTAATTTTCTTTAATGACCGGGGAATATTAATTCGTTTTCTTTAAGTTTATAAATGATAGACGAAATTGTTTAAAAAAATAAATAAATAAATGGATGTTTCCTTTGCTCCCCCAATGCTTTTTCTAAATGTTTGTATTGCAAACATTAAAGCCAGACGTTCTGCTCAGAGCATACAGAGTATCTACTTGGTATCTTGATAGGTATCTGGGTACATCTCCTCTACTAGAGAAAAACATAATCAAATGCTAATCATACGCCTTTTGTCTATGCATGAGACTCGCCGGTAACCTTTTATGGATAAAACGGCACTCGACCTTGCTTCAATTTAATCATTATTAATAAAAATAGCAAAGACAACTATTGATTATTCGGTCCAGATGCCGTTGGCCTTAATTATATATATAAAAAAAAAAAAATGAAATCGAAAGTTGTTAATTAGTTGTCAGTTAGTGTCATTTATCAACGAAATAGGAAAAATTTAAATATTCTTTAAAAACAGGTGGATTTTTATTTCTTTTTCTCTTCCAGATCATTTATTTCCTGGAAGATAGGCAACCCAAATGTCCAATTCTTTATTGTTACTTTATTGATAAGTCAGGTAGAATAGAAACCATTATTTGATTTAATTTTGTTAATTGTGCAGTTTTTTTTTAAGCACTCAAACTTTTTTCTCATTCACACTCTCACCCACACTCACCCACACATTCACATAGTCTTTTCGGCAACTTAGGCCATTTAAGACTTTACGATAACCATTAATTATTAATATATCTATTGGGGATCCAGGCATTTCTATTTAAGCCATTTGGTATCCAAATAAACTCTCGACTCTTGGTATACAAGTCAGGCACCAGCTACCCTAAGCCCAAGGGCGAAACTGTGCAGTTAAAAAGTACTTTAAAATATCATTTGTTTATTTTAATTACATAGAAAGTCAAAATAAATTAATTTATCAATTTTTTCTATCTTTGGCTTATTAGTCCTACGGTGTCGGATTGTCGTGATTGACATATTAGAGAGAAAGAAGCCGCCCCATAGTTTGGCCTGACAGTTGATGAGGGTAAAGAGAAAGATGGCATTAGGGAAATTGAAGAAATATCATCATTATCTCGGGTAACTTGAGGTCACCATTCACAAGCACCTTAGTAGAATAACGAATTAGTAGACAACGATGAGATGTGGCTGTAGAATTTAAAATAAGTATTGGAGACTTAGCAGCTTAAATAAAAAAACTTTTATTTTGTTAATTATCGACGTTTCAGTCACTATTCACTACCTTCCTCAGGACAATTAATTGTTACAATCAACGAATATCTTGTATTTAATTACTTAATAAAATGGCTGTGTAGAACTGAATCATGGAATGAAGAGGAAAGCAGGCCGCTGGAAATCAAACTCCTTTATTACAAAACGTTTCGACCTATATTATTGTACCATCTTCAGTTGTATAAAGGATAAAAAAAACTTATATAACTGAAATTTTTTAAAAACCTTATACAACTGAAGATGCCGCAATAAAATTCGTCGAAACGTTTTGTAATAAAGGAGTTTAGTTTCATAATAAAGACTTCCTACCTGGCTGGTTCCAACTTCATTCTAGCGATTTTATTCATTAATTAAATACAAGATATTCGTAAATTGTAACAATTAATTGTGATGAGGAAGGTAGTGATTAGCGAGCGAAACCCTGAAAATTAAAAATTAAAAAAAAATTTATTTAATTTAAAGAGTATGTTTATTTGTTGGTGAGCCAAGCGCGCTCTTCCCCCTCCAATTTAAATTAATTAAATGTTTTTTTATTTAATCTCCTGGCTGCTACGTCTCCCGTATTAATTTTAATTACTAAAAAATAAAATGACTAATATTTTCCAAACCGTAAGATAATAAATAAGGAGAAATTTTAAATTTTTCAATTAAAATGAGACCTTGTCGTATTTTGTTACGGCGTGACGAATAAATGGAGTCAACATCCCTGGACACACCTCAAGTTAACAAGTTCATCGTTTCCCACGTATAGTTGAGGACATCGCTAGCAATTTACCTACCTCTAGGTCCAGGTAGCACACAGAGGTGGAGATAACCTGGACCTAGGAACTCACAGGCCATTTCTATTCGCAACGTGTTTATCTTAGACGCTTTGTTAGCTGTGAATACGAATGTTATATATTCTATAGAGACGAAATACGACGGCTACGACTTCCTGCATAAATTACCCATTCAACTTTATAAGCAGAAAGAAATAGAGAGAATTCAAAAAATTTCGTAATGAATAATTTTTTTTTCTGATGCGCAGGGGACCTGGACTCTTTTAACTAAAACTATGATTCCTAAAAGGTTATTTTCAATAAATTTTTTATCTTTGAGTTCGGGACTCAAAAATTTCTTATAAAAAAAAATATTAAAATTTTTTTTTCTATGAGGGACCCGGGTAAAGTCAATAGAAATTTTTTCAATACCTGAAAAAATTGGATTTGGAAATTTTTAGGACTAAATTAAATTTTAAAATTTTATCTGTAACTGCCTTCCATTGATTAAACTTTATTACTTTCTCTTACCTATATGTATATGCTAATATACATATTAATAGAGAAAGTATTGGTTTCATGTCAAAAATTCGATGTCAAGATTTTGATGGATCTACACGTTTTGAGGTCCCCTGAATAAAAAAAATGCTTTTTGCGACATGGTCTGTCTGTCTGTGTGTCTGTGAAGAAAATAAAATATCTCTAAAACGGAAAGAGCTAAGAGGTTGAAATTTTATATTTAAATTAGGCACCCCCCTGGGACGTGACACGAAGCTTTTGAACAAAATTAGCCAAAGAGTACTGATGTTAATTTTTCAGTTTTTTTCGATTTTCTCAAAATTCGCTCCAAAGATTTTTTTTTTTATCTATTTTTTAGATGCTCTTTAAAATGTATATTCTCATTTTGCCATTGAAATCTTTTGAAGACCACTTTACTCTTGTACTCCATAGGAAAGATATGAGAAATGGTTGCCATGGTAACAATATATAAATATTTTCCCATACTTATAAATTTTACATCTTTAAATCAAATGTACCGTTCTTCGGAGCCTAAATATATGTCGACACAAAAAAAATCTGGTGTGACAAGCACAGTACCCAACTTTCTTGCCGAAGGGTACACCAGATTTTTTTAACACTCTTTTCTCACTCCCACTCACATTCACACTGACATCTTAGGCCATATTAGACTTTTTACAATAACCTTTATTTTATGAATATATCCATTGGGGGTCCAGGCATATTTATTTAAGCCATTTTGTATCCAAATGGCTTAAATAAAATCATCGGACTGCTTGGGATCCGAACCCGCGACCCTTAGTATAGAATCCCAACACGCTAGCCACTACACCACGGCCCGAGGGCCTAATACATTCTAATCTATCTTTAAAAAAAGAAAACAAACAAGGTGAAGACTTAATGGTACGGTTTATTAAAAAACTAGTTTTTTTTTGACTGGTAAATATTGGTTAACTCTAATCAATGTAATATATAGAGTAGAATTCAAACAAGCGAATTCCTAAAATCACAATTTATAGTTATTTTCTCAATCTAAGTATTAATTATATCAGGAAAAAAAGATGTATTGGTTTCAGCAAAATAAATTGCTCATCATCATTGCCTTTTTCTCCAATGAAAAATGACTGCCGGTTGAAAATAAAATTCTATTAAAATTACCGGCATTCATTTTAAATGTAAAACTTTTAAACTGTTTATTGATGTAATTGCATTTTTAATAGTTAATTGATAGTCTTTACCTTGGAGGTGTGCATATAATAAATTGAAAATAATTCGTAATAAACCAAGTAAGATAGTAAAATAAATGTCTCTTCTATATTTTTTTTTAAATTATAATTACACACAATTGAAATCTCAACAATAAACTTCAAATAATAGCGGAAACATTTCTTAATAACTCCAATATTCCCCCACCTTACGGTTCCAAACACAATATTACAGGCAGCATCGTTCTTTTATGTAATTTATATTTCCCCGTCATGTTTTATTAAAACGAGTTTATAGTCCGATTGGCTTTTTATGTTATCCGTTACATGAACGCAAAGTTTTTCTATTGCGTTAAACTATCGTGTGTTTGTCTGTTTGGAAGCCGTCTTCTTCTTCGTTCGTTGCACACACAAACACAAAATAAATTCAATCCGTGTTCATTTGAATTGCCGCCAATCTCATATATACACACTGGCATTTGGCAGCAGGCATTTCATTAGCTGAGACTGTGTACAGAAAGAGAGAGTTGCCACTAGTACATTGGTACTCACTTACGCTCTTGGGCATCTTTAAGACCTGGGAGTCTTGTCTCACCACTAGGGTTTGTTTATGGTCCTCTTCGAACAGTGTTTTCGTTGCCGGTTGCTATTTTAATTTGTGAACTAACTAAACTAACATAGGGAAAATATTTAATTATTCATCTCTGTTTATTAACTATTTTTACTTTCTCTTACCTCTATATAGGTTAATATATAGAAAGAGAAGAAAGTATTGGATTCATGTCAAAATTGATGTCAGATTTTGATGGATATACACTTTTTGAGGTCCCCTGAATCCAAAAAAGTGTTTTTCGCGACATGGTCTGTCTGCGTGTTTGTCTGCCTGTCTGTGTTAAGCATAAGGGAATTGAGCTACGAGGTTGGAATTTTATATTTAAGTTAGGTAGACTCCAAAGGTTTGAAAATCAATTTTAATCAAATCCAAAAGAAACTAATACTTTACTTGTGTAGTTTTTCAGTTTTTTTTTATTTTTTCAAAATTCGCTCCAACTATTTTGATTAAAATTCAAAAATCTATCATTTTTTAGATGCTCTTTAAAATGTATATTCTCATTTTTCTATAGAAATCTTTTGAAGCACACTTTACTCTTGTAAGTAGGTAGACACACTACCTACTACGTCAAAACTCGGGGACAGATGTAAAATTTATAAGAATGGCAAAATATTGATATTTTGTTACCAAGGCAACCATTTCTCCTATATTCTCTATGAAGTACAAAAGTAAAGTGGTCTTCAGAGGATTTCAATGGCAAAATGAGAATATACATTTTAAAGGGCATCTAAAAAATAATTGATTTATGAATTAAAAAAAAAATCGTTGGAGCGAATTTTGAGAAAATCGAAAAAAACTAAAAAATTATATCAGTAAAGTACTAGTACTCTTTGGCCGATTTAGATTAAAAGCTTATTTTCACGGTCCAGGAGGGTACAAAACTTAAATATAAAATTTCAACCTCCTAGCTCAATTTCTTCATGCTTAAAATTGAACTTACACCCACCCACAGACAGACCATGTCGCGAAATCCACTTTTTTGGATTCAGGGGCCTCAAAATGTGTATGTATATCCATCAAAATCTCGACATCGAATTTTTGACATGAATACTTTCTCTCTATATATATTAACATATATATAAAGGTAAGAGAAAGTAAAAGAGAGAGCAGCTAATTATAATTTCGTTTATTTCCCCTCACTCTTAACGTTTCGGTTCTGTTTAGAACCACCTTCAGAGTTGTTAACACAGAACAATTCTCAATAGTCTTAGGAAAATTCATACTTTATACAAACTTTTTGTTTTCAATTAGCTATTAATTGGATATCTCAGGCAAAAAAGTATTTCTGTTTACCTTTGACGTTTTGAAGCCCACTATCCCATTGTGGGAATGAATCATTAATACAGATGACATATATAGTTTTAATATTTTACTAGGTAGAGCTTTGTTTGAAAAAGAATGTATTCAATATTTCAATGAACTCTCAGCTAGACTGAATAATTAGCCAGTCAATATTCCACATGGTGATTCCTCGGAGCCACCAATCCGAGGTTTTGCCGCACTTGGTATTACTTGATTGCAACGAATCTTCTTTCTTTTTCATATCTATGTATTTATTTATTATTATGTATTTTTATTTATATTCAAGTCTCCTAAATTTGTAATAATGTAACTACGAAAAATTTGAAAGGCTGATTGGCTCAGGGCCACAGCCGAGAAAATAAAATTTAAACAATTTGAGTCGAAATCCATCAAGACATCATTGGCACTTCCTATACAATATTTAAATAATACTTTGCGAATACTTATTACTGTATTAAAACTTTACATGTTCTCTGAATTCATAATTTGACAACTTATCTCATCTGATGAAGGGAATCATGAGTTTTCCGAAACCAAATAAAAAAAATTTTTTCTATATTATATCCCCTAATAAAGTATCTGGTTAAGAAACTTTTGATATGCCATTGAATTTAAAAATTATTTTTCCTAATTTTATTTAAAATCAATGGCATATCTGAAACTTTACTGTCCAGATACCATAGTGGGAAATAGTATGTTATAGATGAAAAATAAAATTTTATAATTAATTAACTGATTAGAATACATCCACATAGGTCTTTGTTCTTCAGTGGATCTCAAAAGGAAATACAATGAAAGAACAATTTTTTTAAAAATTATACAGAAATATAAATTCACACAAAATATTTTTTAAATTATCCCATCCCGCTCAATCTCTGTAATAATCAAATTGTCGATCTCGATAGGAATCTCTCATTATTTAAAATAAATTTGTTCGAATACTCACTGTTTAAGGCTTAACCCAATTTTGGTCAAAATTTCTTCTCTGTCCCTGAAAATTTTCAAAATTTAAATTGCTACATCAATAAAATATGCTTATAATGCAATTCTAATGCAAAATAGTAATTAAAATATTTCAATATTTTAAAATTAATATTTTTGAAATTATGTAGATTTAGAGAAATATTTCACTAAAAAACCATTTCTTTAAAGGTGTAGGCCTATATTTTGAGAGAAAGTTGGAAAAAAAAATTAGCACTTGTTTTCCAATAAATTAAATAATTAATAAAAAAATTTATTAATCATTAAAAAAATCACAAATTCACTCGTCATAAAATTATAAAAAAGGTAAAAGTAATATTTTATATTTTATTATACTTACTTAAGATAAATTATTATCAAATAAAACTAGAAATTATTAATGAAGTGAATAATTTCGGAATAGTTTAAGTAAAAATAAGAAAATTTCACATACTTTAGTTTTCTTTTGATTATACTACTAGGCCTACCTACAAATACTGAATTATGATAAATTGTCACTACCATCCTAAAGTTTTATTTTATTAAGATCTTATTCGTCATCGAAGGCCACGAAGAGGGTCCTGATGACTCTATAAATAAAAGCATTTGCACCAGTTAGCTTATGGTTTGATGAAGAGATGCATATTATAATTATTCATCTCCTATATTTTTCTTAAAAATATTTTTCTTAAATTTTTTTTTTTAACTTTATATTTCAAGTTATTTTCATGATGCCAATTTTTTGATGCCTTTATTCTAGTTGGAAATTTAATTCTTGTTTAATATGCATCTCTTCATCTAACCATAAGGTAACTGGTGCACTTGCTTTTATTTATAGAGTCATCGGGACCCTCTTCGAGGACATTCATTACGATTTCTTCACGCGCGCCGAGAGTATCTTGAAAAGTTATCTGCAGCGCGGATCTTAAAGGTGACTCGACGAATCCATTAATTGAATCATTAAGCTAAGGAAAATAGTCTTATTTAAACTAATTATTTCATATTTGAAATGTTAAGTTGTTCGTTTAAAATAGTGAGAAGAGATAACCTATTTTTTTTTCAACTAAAAATCTTGATTATTAGTCTATATATCACCTGCTGAGATTCATAGTGGCGAAAGTCCGAAATTCAACAATTCGAAAAAAGTCTGTTTTATAAACATTTACATACATTCAAATAATCGTGCAACAAATGAATAGGCCAAAATCAAGAGCAAAGAATGCAAATATATTTTTGTCACTTTGGCAAAAAAAAACCTTTGGTAAGCTTATCTCAAAAAATGAATTTTCGAACTTTCGCCACTATGATACTCAATAGGCGATATTATGAATCTAAAACCTTCTGATTTCTTGACACCAATTATATTTGTTAGGGGAGTAGAGAGACCTCATTACGGTTAGGGATGCCAAAAAAGTTTCGATACTTTTGTTCCGATAACAAAACAAAACACCTATTACGAAAATTTGTCAAGAGATGTCAGAATGGTAGCTAATAATTTAATGCATTTGGTTGATTTTCATTGATCTTTTAACAATAAATACTTTATAAATGTTATTATATATTAAAATATCTTTTATAAAAGTATATAAATATAGTCCAGTTATAGGCTAATAGTATAGCGGCTGTTAGACTAGCCTGCCATCTTTTGCAAGAGTGCTGAACTATTTGACACAAAATTTTTAAATATATCTACTAATCAAATTTTAAAATTTTCAAAATTAATATGCGATTAATAATAACAATAAATTCATTTTTAAATTAAAAAAAAAAGTTAAGATTATTGGGACAGATAATTTGCTGTATTAGCTTAATAACAAAAAAATTTATTTCCTTAATTTTTTAATAAGTCATTAAAAAATTATAACTTTCTGTCTCGCTAATCCCTTATGATTTAATTCATTTAAAAAAAAAAACCTCTTTGAAAAATTTCTTATAATAGTCTAGTTTTTTTTTTTTTTTTTTTAAGTACGTTTAGACGCCGCTTCTACACCCCCTAATCAAATATCATTCACAAGAAATTTTAATGTTAAAATGTCCCAATGATCAATTTAGAGCAAATGATAATTTATTCCCGAGCTTTTTTGAATTAGGAGATTGCCGATTACCTTGCTTTGGAACAAGATCCAATGCTAATTAACCCAACATGATTTGAAGAGTGCTTATCTACCGATCAACATCTTTTTTTCAACTTGCTTGATTAAACAAACATTTATTTTTAATGTCATTATATTTTCTTTTTTTTCTCTCTTAAATAGACATATTGATATATATATATATATATATTTTTTTATTATAGATTCGTTTTAATAATTAATTTTTACTTTCTCTTACCTCTATATGTAATATATATAGAGAGAGAAAGTATTGGATTCAAGACAAAAATTCGATGTCGAGATATAAATGGATATATCCGTTTTGAGGTTCCTTGAGTCCAAAAAAGTGTTTTTTGCAACATGGTCTTTTCTTTGTGTTTGCCTTTCTGTGTGTCTGTCAGTCTGTGTGTGTGTTTGTGAACAAACTATCTCAATAATGAAAAGGCTTAGGAGGTTGAAATTTTATATTTAAGTTGGGTATCCTCTTGAAACGTGACACGAACCTTTTGAAAAAAATAGGCCAAAAATTACTATATAGTACTTTACTGATGTACTTTTTCAATTTTTTTCAATTTTCTCAAAATTCGCTCTATCAAAATTGTTTAAAATTCAAAAATCAATTATTTTTTAGATACTATTTAAAATGTATATTCTCATTTTGCCATTGCAATCTTTTGAAGACCACTGTACTCTTGTACTTCATAGAAAAGATAGGAGAGATGGTTTCCATAGTAACAAAATATTAGTATTTTCCCATGTTTATAAATTTTGAATTCTAATATATCGGTGGAATCTAAATATAGGTCGACACAAAAAATCTGGTGTGACAAGCTCAGTACACAACCTTTTCTTGCAAAAGGGTACGAGAAAGTTGTGTGCGTTCGGCCAGTCACACCAGATTTTTTTTTATTTTTGTCTTGGGGGGGGGGGGGGGGGGGGGGGGGGGGGGGGGGGGGGGGGGGGGGGGGGGGGGTCAAGTCTCTAATAAAATCTCAATTCTCACCTCTTGAAATCGGAATTATCATCAGCTATATAAAACAAAGCCTTGTTCTTTATAAAAATCCAGTCATGTAAATAGATAGTTGTAAATAAAATAAATTTCATTTCTAGATATATGCTGCTCTTTGTGCTCGAGTAATTGGCTTTGAGTTCACTTGAAAGATCCAAATCCCTCTCTCTCTCTTTCTTTCTCCTGTTTTCAATGGATCATATTTAAATTGACTGTCTCCACCCACCGGCTGTTTCTGCGTGATCTCATTATTACGGCATCAGGGATTACCTTCACCTTAATTCCTAATAGGGCGGTGTATTATTCGCACGTTTCCATTATTTTTCACCTAGTTGAATAAAAATGGCAATAGTCTCGTTAAAAAATTAATTAGCTCTCCAGGTTAGGGACTTAATTGGGTGTCGCCAAGGTTGGGGGAAGGTAGTACAGGGTGTTCGACATGAATGTAAAACAGGCAATTAAGGAGGCAAGTCGTTTCTCTGATATCTCAATACCTTGCTTGCTTAGACAACGATTTATTCTTAATTTAAAATCCTTTTCTTCTCTAATAAACACTACATAAAAGCGGTTTTTGTCTCGATCGAAACTATCTCTTCTTGTTCGGTGTGTGAATTTTCTTTGAAATAAAATATTATAATTAAAACATTTTCTACTCTGATCTTTGATATCAATAAAATATATATAACTTGTGCAATAACAAAAGGTAGATAAGAATAAAGAAAATATAACTAACGCAATTATTTTTTATTCCAGTTTTAGATTTAACATCTCTATTAACGAGATATAAACTTTAACAATAACATATGGTTTTGTGAAATTGTGTCAAGTGAATTAACAAATTATTTGAGTTTAAGCTTTCACAGTTGTTATCAATAATAAAATAATTTAATTGTAGTTTATTTGTAAAAATTACAACGTTTCGGCCACTCATTCTTTGAAAAAGATCACAGAACGAGTGGCCGAAACGTTGAAATTATTACAAATAAATCACAGTTAATCCGAAAATCAAATTATTTATTAACAAAATAATGTTCATATTAATATTAATTTAAATAAATGGCAAGATTTATAAGTCCGCGATGCGATATTCACTTAGAACGAATTTTAACTTTGCTAAAAATTTATAATATTTTATTAGGGTCCGACCGAAACAAGATTTTCAGCCGAAACCGAAACCGAATATTCGGCCTCAACCTTAGTTTCGGCCGAAACCGTAACCGAAACCGAAACTTGTATTTCCTATAAATTTTTTTTTCAATTTCCTTTTTTTTTGAATTTTTTCCCTCCCGTGAAAATCATTTTACCTTTTTTTAGGGAGACTAACATTTTTTCTCCCTCAAGTGCAAATTATTTGACCTTTTTTTTTTTGCATGCGAGTCTCATCCCATTTTTTCAGACTCTGGTTTCGGCCGGCCGAAAGGTTCGGCCACTTTTTGGCCGAAACCGAAACTACGGCCGAAACCATGATTTTTGGCCGAAACTGGCCGAAACCGTAACCGAAACCGAATATTCGGTCGGTTCCTATATTTTATCTAACTCAGCGATTTAAATAAGTTGAATAAAATATCTTCTTTTAATTGAGGTGTATAGCTGATAATACAATTTATTTAAGGTTCAGGAAATCCCAAATGAGCAACGCAGCTAGTCGTTTTTTCAATTTTTATTTAAATACTAGACGGAAAGCCCCGCCTCGGGGCAGCCCCCCGCTCGCCTACTTATATACATACCGGTACATACAATTTCCCTTTTCATTTTTATATATAGAGATTATTTTAACGGTTAATTATTCATGAACTTAAGATTTTTTGTGAATAATATCCTTTCCGGAACTCTCCCGGTACCGAGACAAAAAATTTACGCCGATATTTTAGAATTCAAAATGTAAATAAATAAAAAAAAAATCGTAAACATGGGTAAATATTTATATTTTGTTACCATGGCAACCCTTTCTCCTAATTTTTATTTTTTTCTTATTTTAACGGTTAATTACTCATTAACTTATTGTTATTTGTGAAACAAAACCTGTCCGGGATTCTCACAAACATACACAGAAAATTTCATCAAAATGGTTCAGTCGTTTAGGAGGAGTTCAGTCACATACACACGTACAGAAGAATTTTATATATAAAGATATAAAGATAAAGTGCCAGGGCCAACGTTTCGGTCGCATATAGGACCATCATCTGGCCTTGGCCCTATATGCGACCGAAACGTTAGCCCTGGCACTTTATATTTAAATAAAAATTGAAAAAACGACTAGCTGCGTTGCTCATTTGGGATTTCCTGAACCTTAAATAAATATCTTCTTTGAATTTGAATAAATTATTTCCATACACTTGAATATCCTGCGAATACATATTTGAACATTCTATGGAGTAAATCGTAGTAACTTTATTTTTTAAACACAATAAATAGATAGTTATAGGACATTTGAAATGAAAATTATTTTTCTGTAGTCCTAATTATAAGGTCCTCTTTGAGAATTTATTTTGAAATTTCATCAGAAAGTGGCTCAAACAGTGGATGAAAAACAGACAGACAGACAAACGGACGGATAATAGCGAATTATATAGTAAACTTAATGATCAATTGATTTAATATAAATAAAATGTCCCTAAAAAAAAGGGATCTCAGCTAGTGGGTTATAAAAATAATTTCCTTCATTCAAATATCTTTTATACGTATGTATGTCTTATTTACCCCTGTCTCTCGGAGCAGAGATTTAATTTTATGTTCCAAGGGTCATCTCTAACACAAGTCCGCTACACCAAGCCACGAGGGACTGACACCTTTTTAAGCCAATGATTTTTAAATAAATAAATACACGTATACTGTATACTGTATATACGTGGTAAACATCTTTTACCGAATGAGTTTGTTTATTTTTGGTTGCTAAAGTAATCTTGTTGATATTTTACTTCAACATCATTTATAGAACCTCATTTTGATCAACTACCACAAAAGAAATGGTCATCAAATCCATCACATATTCAAAATTTTATGTGATGCTATTAGGTTCGAGAAGAAATTATCGTCATAGAAAAACACATACATGTAAATAAGACTAGAGCTTGTTGTTGTTTATTTTGGCAACCTCTTGTTTGAAAAACATCAGGAGCGTACCTTTGCTTGAATGTCTGCCCTAGTGGATGTCGCGGGGACGCACTAGGCGTGCGCCGAGGGCTCGGGCGGCGTGGAGGACGCGGGCCCGCGCCCTAACAAGGGCCGGGCCCCGAAGATTCCTTCGAGCAATCGGTGATATGCCACAGGGTAACTGTCCAGCAAGGGCGGGATTCGCCGCAGGTAACGGTGTCGGCAACTATGAGTTCACGGACCCGATCACCAGTGAGGTATTACCCTACGCCTTCATCTACGCTTACAACACTCGCAAGCAACGTCTAATGTTCCTAAGAATCCTACGAGTGTTGGAGATCCTCACCAAACAAATGTACAAATAATTCAACATTCAAGCATTTATACGAGAATGTGATATGTATATAAATTATTGTATTGGTAATCACATCTTGAAATTAAAATTTTCTCTTTAAATTATTATTTTTCCTATTTTTCATTTGTTAGGTGTAAGCGTATTGTTCAATACAAAAGGCCAAAAAATATAATTTCTAATTCTAAAAATATTCCATATTATTATTAAGTTAAATTTTTTCTCATCAAAAAGCAAGTATACTTTTTTTTACATTCTCTTACCCTATATATGAAATATATATAGAAAGTATTGCGATTATGTCAAAAATTCTATGACGAGATTTTGATAGATATGCATGTTTTATGCATGAATATGAATATTTACGGATAGTAGTAAAATGAGTATCATTTGAGAGCGTGATTGGCGCTCGAAACGTCGACAGAAAAAATTGTTTTTTATTCTTTCCTTGGCTGACTCCACTCTAATATTGATAATAAATTAGAATGATGAAGGAAGAGAGGATGTCAGCCAAAAAAGGAGCCTCTATCGAATAAAAATCTCCAATCAGAAAACGTTTCGGGTTTAATTAGATAAAACCATCATCAGTTCTTTAGAGATTATTGGCAATCTCAAGATGCACACCATTGAGATGCAGATAGAGTTGTTATATATAAACATATACAAAATTATATAAAAAATACAAAATTTGCATATCAGTGTCAGATGCTCATCAGTCAACACGGCCAAGCCTCAAATGTATATGATATTGATAATAAAAATTATTTTTACCTTAATAAATTTTTGTTTTCTTTTTATATATCATTATTATAAAATAATATACCTAAACATATACAAATTCTTAAAGTTTTTATAATTAATAAAAAATATTATATGACATTTATAAATGCTAGTAAGTGGCACTTAATCTCGTTTAAGTTGGAGGTTTAATTCTCCTTTAATTGAATCCAAATGCCTACACCGAATTCCTGGCGGCAAAGCAGCGCTAAATTGCCCGTCCTCTCTTTCTCTAACGAGGGGAAATAACTTCACAATGTTGCCTCTTATCTAATGCCATCGATATGCAACATTGTCCTAATAATTGTACATGTACACGTCTGTATTTATTAATGGACCCAAAAGCATTGGCGTATCGAAGATGCTATCAGCCCGCTTACACCAGATTATTTCTGTTTAGTCATTTCTGGGATCATTTTTTTTTTTTTTATTTATTTGTTGTTTTTTTTTTCTTTTTCTTTTTGAGATCATGCCCCTGTGGCTAGACACGGCCTCTAGTGCAAACATAAAGATCGGAATCTAACACCTAACGTGTTGAGACTAATGGAAGAACACGCAGCTAATTAGGCGTGATAACTAAACTGATTAGAAGAAAAAATTCGATTTTTCGGCGCATAAATAATTAGGCTAGTATAATAGACAAGGATCTAAAAAATAAAAGCACGACTGGTTCCAATCTCTTATAGTGGATACAATAATCTTGACAAATTCCTTATTTAAGTCCACATATCGTCGGTCCAGTACAATACCGGTTTAACTCAAAAAATGCGATTTTTCAGGAAGGCCGATTAAAGTTTCTGCTTTTCCTTTCCGTTCCTAACTGTTGCCTGCGTTAACCAATTGTTGAAATTTTGCACGAATCATCACAATCATAGAACTCTCCTATAAATTTCCTAAGGTTTTTCCCACTCTCAATACCATTATTATTTTTTTTTCAGTAATTTATGGGCAAAACTCCAAGATGATCCTCCTTGCACTGAAAAATGTCAGGTTTTTTAAAGAGATGATTCACTCTTGCACGGCCCCCTGCTCACAAATTCGCGCTCAATTTGGCGGTGAACCACTAAGTTCTTTAAGAAACTGACTTGCACAAAGATAGTAGAGGCATTTTGAAGATAATTTGTGCAAAAAACTCAAAATTTTTTGAGTTAGACCGGTCTTGAACTGCACCGACGATATACAAAATGAGTATCTTTAGAGACTTTATTTTCACTTATCATAAGCCTGAAGAGGACGGTGTACGATATGGGGCTCCTCGGATGACAACACAGAGGAGCACCTAGGATGACTTGGCTTCACCGGGTCAGGAGAGATATGACCGAGCTTGGCCTGTCGCAGACAACAGCATTGGATAGGGGGGAGTGGAGAGGGAGAATAAGGTCCGCCGACCCCGCACCGCGGGAATAATAAGAGCGAGGACAGAAGAAGAAGAAGATAAGCCTGAAGATAGGCAACCCAGATAACCAACGCACTGTCGTTTTTATTTTAATAATAAGATTACAAGGGCTACCTTAGAAGAAGATTAAATTGATTGATTGGTTATTTGGATTGTCTATTTTGGATAAACAAAAATAAATTAAGTGAATTGATGGAACATTATGGCGAATATGTTCGAAGAAAAAATAAATAACTCTTCAGACAAACTTAGAGAAAAAGTTCTTCCCTATATGTGTCTCTCTTCATGGTGTTACAAAAATCTAGTGTGACTGATCGCACAGTTCACAAGTTTCTCTTCCCTTCGATAATTAAAAGTTGTGTTCTGTACTTTTCACACAAGATTTTTTGTGCCGACACATTTAGTTCATTAAAATCGCCACACGGCAAAAGCATGCTTGTGCAAGCAACAGCCTATGGCAAAAATTAACCTCAAAATGAGCGAAACAAAAAGGTTATTCGAAGACAACAAGAAATACTCACTTACTTTAAACAGAGACACAATAAATATTAGTATTTAAATTGAAATATTAAAATGAATTAACAGGCCTATATATTAAATAAATATCAAATGTCAAGACGTCTATAAAATGACGGACGTGCTTGTGCAAATATGCTTGTGTATGATTAAAATTTAATCGAGCATCAAGCGGTTTGAACAATTAAAATGCTTGCGCAAAATTCTCTCACAGACGCAACAGTTTGCTTGTACAAAAAGATTGCACATGCGTGCTTGTCAAGTTTGCAGTTACGTGTTATGTGCCGCCTTTAGAGATAGGAAATAATGTAACTTCACGGGGTGCAGGTTGGGTGTGATGAGTGTGTCTGCGTGCACATCGGAACAGGGATCCCGGTGGGAATTACAAATAATAATAAAAAGATACAAAAATTTAAAATATTATAATCTTTATAAGGAGAAAGGTTGCGAGAAAAATTATAATTATTTTTATTAAAAATTATTGAGTGTAAATAATTTATCTCTTTCTCTACATTAGTTCTGATGATGAACAGGTTTTTTTTTTCTTTTGTTCGAAACCGTCATGATAAAAAGCAATCTAGTTTTATTTTCTCATTGGTTGTCGCTTAATATAATTTTATGTCTTTTTGAATTTTTCTACTTATTTAATAGTTATTACAAAAATGGAAAATTACTACAGCAAAAAGCAATTAAATTGAGATCAAAAGTCTATTAAAATAAGCGTTACAAAAAGCTTTAAGTCTTTTGATTTATTAATGCCCATTTATGTTTTCACTGAATGCTTTAAAAACATGTTTATATTTGCGTATTTTTATTTATTATTGATTAATTAATTTTTTTTTTATCATTTAATAGGCTATAATTTGAATTTTTCCCATTTATGCTAATTTTATCTGTTTATTAAATTAACGTGTGGTGTGTGGAATTCGCTTTCAAAATTCAATTAACTCCCGATCTTGACGACCTGTTGGCGCCGTGGATCTGGATTTTGATAAATTTGATTTGTGTCCCGGACATGATTGACTTGGCATTTTGGTTGGGATCAGGATCCAAGATTCACCGACCAACAGGATCAATTTCATGTTCTTCTCGTTTAGCTGGTCACGTGAGCGCGCGGTTCTCCTTGGCCAAATGACAAGCTTCGACATCCTTATTTTTTTTTTTTTTTTTTTTTACAAATAATTTACAATTGAATGATATAATATATCATTATTTAATTTGGTCAAAAGATTTAAATCTTAAAAGTCACTGATTTCCATCTCTCTTTTTTTTTTTGTTTGTTTTAATATTCCTTCATAAACAACAGTTTGGTCAACGAGGAAATAAAAGTTTATGCTAAAAAAAAAATACTCATTTCACAAAGTATATGGAAGAGAAATTAAATTATTCCTAACTTCCTTGGAACTTTTTATTTACTTTCATTTAAAAAATAAGAAATAAAAAATTTTTTAATAATAAAAAAGACAAGAAAAATTAGTATTTTTGAATTATATCAAAATCAAGGATAATTAAATAAATAAAAAAAGGAGAGTTCAATTGGACCATGTTTATGCATGAAGGAACCAAGCGCCAATATGATCGAAATTGAGATAATACCGCCATCTTGTAAGGAAATATAAGATCTACTTTTAGTTATTTAAATCGCAACATTATTACTCTCTTCATTTTTTTAGGATAAAACACGAAAAAATGTCATTGCCATTGTTTACAAATGTGCAAATGAAATGGCCTTTATCTCAGATTTAGCTTATTGGCGCTTGGTTCTTTCGTGCATAACATAGTCCAATTAGACCAATATAATTTTTTTATAAAAAACTGCAATGTTTCGGTCTCAGATTGTGACCATTTACAGACTTTTAAGTTAAGTCCCTATAAATAACATACAACCAATATATATTTGCTTAATACTAGATTTTATACTGGTGCCTCTAAGCGAGTTATTAAATTTATTTATTTCATTTTCACACATTGCCCTTTTCTCTTCGTGACATCGATGAAAGTAATTCTAATTTCAGTTAAATGTCCCTTTTTTAGTTCAATTCATATTTTTTCCTCTACTTGAGAGCTCTCTACTTCAGCTTTACCGGCAAAAAATTAAAGGATACATTTACAAAAATATATAATTTAATAAAATTTCATTTTGAAAAATCCCTTCGGATCGCGGTGGAATACGATTGCGTTAGTCCAGGGTTGCCAAATTTTAAATATTGATATATAATATGAAGTAATTGACTTTTTTTTTTAGGAAAACATTTTCCTACTAGCATCTTCATCTTGTCTCTTCTTTTTTGGAAAATTTTTTTTCCATCTCGTTTGTGTTTAGTCCATTGCTGTGGGTGGTGTCGGAGTCAGAGGTGTCACTGTCGGCATAAAATCATTCATAATATATACTATTTTAATTCTTAACAACTAATATATCCCCTTAATTTTTTCGGTGTCGCGGTATATTTTTTTACCAACACCCCCGCCCTCTGTGCAACAGTTAACTGAATCACATTTGCGAGCTTGAAATCATCTCCGCCATCGACATGGTATTTCCCCTCTACCTCAGAGCAATAAAATAAATTTACCCAGATTTGACTATATCCACGCGTTACATTAATCTTATTCAATTTTTAGGCCGATATGTTCTAGCTGTAGTTGAATTCATTTAGTAAAAAATACAAACAATCTCGATCTTTTTACCAGCAACGCCCGGCCTCCCATGCAACCTGCAACACATAAATGATTATTTTGTTGTAAGTATGTGTATCTTGGCACGTCATAAAATCGTTACAATTTATTTTGCGCCATTTAATCTAACAATACATTTTTGAGGTGAAGCCTCTTGATAGGTGAATACTCTCATCATGAGCACACGACAGGCTTCTGCATAAACAGATTGAAAAATAAAAGTAATTAAACTGAGTGGTTTATAGCCTTGGTCGAAGAGGCGCTTGAGGTGTGTATCACGAAAGCACCTAAAAAAAATAAACGGTTATTCCTGATAAGTATAGATTGGAAATGAAATGTTAAAATTGTTTATCTTTCCATAAACATGATCTCCCTTGCTTCATATGTCAAGTTAAATATATTATTTAGACAGAAAAGATGAATTTTTCATTCAATCACCAAAATTTATCCGGCTTCTAAGATTCT
This sequence comes from Euborellia annulipes, assembly GCA_023213315.1. Classification (NCBI taxonomy): domain Eukaryota; kingdom Metazoa; phylum Arthropoda; class Insecta; order Dermaptera; family Anisolabididae; genus Euborellia; species Euborellia annulipes. The sequence goes on from JAKCPI010003252.1 coordinate 21,599, forward strand.
CTACTCAAGTCATTTTTTTTCAAATATTATAAAATCACAAAATCGCATGGTTTCAAAATTGAAATGCTTTGAGTGACTCTTCCAGTAGACTTTATTAAACCTCTCTAAAACAAAGTGAATGATCGGTTATCTTGCCTCCAGAATAGGAATTGAGTGTAAATATTACTCAAAGACTTTGACTTTGCTTTGCTTCGTTCGCCCTTGTTATGGCCCTTCTTCCTCGGCATTCATCACTGTCAGCAAGTTCTCCACCCACGTTTAATATCAGGACCTTTGGGGCACTCCAAGTACGGTTTTGTACTTGTTATATCCATGCAATAAATTACTGATAATCCAAAAAGCATGTCTTTATTTACATATCGATAGCGAGTGACCATGAGTCAAAACGAAATAATGCCGATACAAGTTGTTTTCTTCTCATCGATGGAGAGAGGTGGGAGGGGGGGGGGGAGAAAAATAATAGCAAGTCGACATGATTGTTATTCAATACCTTTTTTTTCCTTTTTATTATCTCGCGGACATCTCTGTTCTCGTTTATCTATATTTATATCTAAATCGATAAACATAACGATTTTATACTTAACTGGTATTTATTTAAATCAGACATCCAACCTTGCGGCCCTTAGTTTTACACAGATATTCGGATTAA
>JAKCPI010003255.1:0-26534 GCA_023213315.1 Euborellia annulipes
GGCCCAAGTAAGAACAAAATTTAATGAAAATCTCCCTTTGAGAGGCCCCGGGGCCCTTGGGCTTCAGTGATATACGGTATTTTAAAAATATTTTTGTGTATATTTGTGTGTATATTTAAAGATGAGCCCCCCAAAAAAATTCAATATAAGGCCCCCTCTTCTAGAGCCGCCCCAGGCCCCCAACTGCCTCGGTACGCCTCTGTATACATGGTCCAAATGAAATTTGAAAATAAAATTAAACGTAGATTTATATTCTGATTCCCATGAATTGTTTTTTTTTCTTGCTTGCTGACAAGACTAAATTATTTTTGGCCAAGTGCCCATTGAGGAAAACAAAAGGCCTCTAAATTTTATTTTGATAATGTCATCAGTATATATGAATATTTTAATAAATAATATAATCAGATTACAAGGGCGTCCGCAGGATTTTTTGCAGGGGGGGGGCAAGTCACTTCCAGATAAGTTAAAAAAAACGTACTTTGATATTAATAGTGTTATACATCTCTTAGTATTTAAAGCTTTCTCACCGCGGCAAGGTGGATGTTTACTGAGAAAGGTTTTTTTCTATTTTTTTGTTTTTTTGTTTTATACATTTTTTTGTATCATTTTAGATTTTCTAGGGGGGGGGGGGGGGCAAGTGCCTGGTTGCCCCCCCCCTGCGGACGCCCATGTCAGATTATGTTGTTTTATAGAAAATAAAAAGCTCAGAATTATTTTTTCTTCATTAAGAAAATATTGAAAATTCTTTTGAAAAGAGATAAAGAGTTCAAAAGGAAAATCCCTAATAGGTGATGCCCTTTAGATATTCAGTATATACGAACTTATTCGTATATAACTCGTAAGTATTAGTATTATATTATGTGGTGAATATTATTTTTTAGCGTCCCTATTAAATATTGAAAAAGCTTTCCCGCTTCTTTGCCTCTAAAAGGTGGAAACACCTAAAGTATTACAATTCATGTAGAGTATATTATTGCAGTCATATACTTTTTTTTTTCATTTATAGAAATCTTTTTTTTTTTTTTTTTACTTTATAAAAAATTCCTTTTTATTAAAAGGACACAATGTCGTGATGGGCTTGAAATTCCACTTATTAGAAAGCTTCTTGAATTTTTTATTTTATTTTTTTTTCTCCGCTATATATTGTAAACATCCCTTCTCAGACTGCATTCTTTAGAGTCGGTGAATTTTTCGTATAAATAGCATCATCTTCGTCTGATCGATTCGAAAATTCTCTACATTCAATGAGAGGAGAGCTTTTATTCGTGTTAAAATGCTTTCCACTGAGATTCGGTCTTGAATAGCATAAAATTCTAAGAATAAATGTCTTATTTCAGATCATTTTAAGAAAAGGAAATTCTTCAACCCCAAAAAAAGTTATTTTATAATATTTACTATAAAATTTTATTTAGTTTCGATCTATAAAAATATTTGTTGAGATCAGAATAAAACCTTTCTAGTCCTTATTATTTATTTTTTTTAGTAAATATTTCAAAACTATATGGAATTTAAATTTTACTCTAAGTTACGTGTTTCAAAATTGAAGGAGTCTGACACTAATGGTAATATCAGGCTGAGAAACAAATTGTACAACTAGTATAGACCTTTTTGCTCAATTGAAATTTAAAATTCTTATATTAATGGTAGAAGTTCTTTGTGTCTTTTGAGATGAAATAAAATTGCGAATAAAAGGATAGATGAGCAGTAAGAATTAAGAACTAGATCCTAAAGGAAAGACGTTCATTCTTTGTTAAGAAAAAGAAAAAGTTCTTTTTTATATATATAAATGAAATCATTAATATTCATTTGAAAGGTTTTCATTTTTTTTTTACAACTCTAAATAATTATTTAAAAAGCGTATTTTTTATGAAAAAGAAAAAGAAGAGAAAAAGGTATTTTTTCCATTTTTTTTATTAAAGTATAATTTTTTACTCGTTATGAAATAATCCCATAAAAAAGAATGAAAATATTTTTGAGAATAAAAATTCATATTAAAAAAAAAATATAGAAAAGAAAAATAAACCACTTATTAATTAGATCGAATAAAAATTACCTTGAAATTTCAAATAAGAATGAAATAAAAATTTAATATACGCATTTGATTTTTATTGATAAAGTAATAAAGATAGCCCTTATCATTATAAAAAAAGGATTGATATGTATATAAAATATTTTATAAATCCTTTTGGGATGGTAATAAAAACGTTTTTTTAAGTCGGGATATCATAAAAAAAAATACATATAAAAAAGAAATTAATATTCATGCTTGGGAAGTCATAGCTTCCCTATCTTACATTTATCCAATTTTTTTTTTTTTTTTTAAATAAAATATTTTTCAGACATAAAAAAAAAAATTAAAATTTTATACCTCATAATACATTTATTTTTATATCTCTGACAAAATATAAAGTTTAGATTAATACAAATAAATTACATAGACTAAATTAAAATATTAAACACCTCGGGTTTCCACGCTCGCTACAAAAATAATCATAAGAAACGAGAAAAAAAAAGAAGAATTTTAAATAAATCTTGAAAAGAGAGCAACTGAATTGATAGTATTGATTTTCAATTTATATATTTTTGTATTGGCTTTTTACTATTAAAATAAAAGGTTTGTGAAGTACCTTTGAAAAGATAATAAAAATAGCAAAGATGTTTAGATATAACTTGTTTATATAAATCTATACTAAAAGGAAAAAAGATAATCTAATCTCTCTTTCAACCGCTATTACATTTTCAGTATACTCGTATAGTTGGTTTGAGGATCGTCAAAAATACAAATAAAATTTAAATTATTTTTAATTAAAAAAGAGATATTTTATTTTCATAATTAATTTAAATACTAACGGGTCTAGAGATGTTCTCTTCTGATTATCTTTTTAAGTTAAAAAAGAAGTAAAACCCCCCACCCTTTGACCAGGGGCGGATTAAAGGGGGGGGGCGAGGGGGACGATCGCCCCCCCCCCCCCCGAGAAGAAATTCACAATGTTATAAAAACTAGTAATCTAAAGAAATTATGATTTCCGGGCTTTAATTTCAATTGAATTTGTTACCAATCAATTTAAATAAATAGGAAAGAGGTCTAAATGGCCATAGATGCCCACAAAGTCCTTAAATAAAGAAAAAAAAAAAAAACCGCCCCCCCGACAAAATTGCATTAATCCGCCACTGCCTTTGACTGAGATCTCGAGATTAGAGCACAATGATGTCGATTAGAATCCAAGCTAGAATGATAGAAATTGGTTTATAATAATTGGACACCATGTGAAATAAATAAAGAGGAAAATAATTTATTTAAAGTCAATATGATCAGAAGCCAAAAACGTAATTACAAATAAAAAAATTTAAGAGAAATGTATTGCATAAAGACGCAAAGCCAAATAAAAGAAAATAAAAAATATATAATATCCTGTAGTTGATTATAGCTACTAATTTAGCTAATAAATTTGTTTAGGAATGGAGAACACTTTATTGGTATACATATAGCTACATGGAAGACGGAAAAAATGTTTTAAAGAGTTATTTTATAAAATAAAATAATAGAGTAGAGATATTATTAATTTTGTAATTATCATACTAATATATAAAGCGATAGACTCTCACTTCCTTTTTGTCGCCTGTTTACCACTCTCGCTCAAAACTTTAAATCAGAGAGGGAAATTTAAACTTTAAATCAGAAAGGAAAATTTAAAACTTCAAGTCAGAGAGGGAAATTTAAAATTTTAAAACTTTGGAATTGCTCGCCCTCGGCGGCCTCGGCGAACAAAGAGGTCCAGGGGTGCAGCCCCTGCCTTCGGCTGTCTTTACTACTTGTTAAAAAAATTATTATTGAAAATAAAAAAATTTTTAATTCGATCAAGAAGTTGAGTTATAATTCTTAACTTCAAGTAAAATCTCTCGCTTATGATAATTTTGACACAAGAAATTTTGCCTCTTCCAAGCGAGAAAATAAAGAAAAGAATGAGACGATTATTTTTTTCCTAATGTTCATAATACATCGATTTTTCTTATTTGATGTCTAACTTCTCTTCATATTGACTAATTGAGGTTTCTCATATTTCTTCTTTTACTGACTGGATTCGAGTTTTTTTTTTTTTTTTTTTTTTTTTTTTCAAGAATAATAATAATGCAATAATAGTAAAAATATGAAGGCCAGTCACCATTATAAACTCACCTAAAAGTGCATACATGTTATAAAGTAATTGTGTAAATTATTGTATTTTAAAGAATATTACATTTCGGCAGTACCGGCGCAACTCACTTTGCCGCCCCGTGCAAAACATTTGTTTGGCGCCCCCCCCCCTCCCATACCTTGCTCCTCCCGCCTCGGAAATCAGCATAATAGTACTAGGAAGTAACAAAGATAGGATAAAATAACAATTAGAAACATCAAACATAGCAGTTATTAGTTTACTGGTGTTATTTACAAATAAAAAATATTTTATAGACAAATTGTGTCAACAGTTCTTGTACACTATTGTAATTTTAAATTTACAGTAGGTTAAGATACTGTATACATGTAGAAATACCAAATACTGATTCTAAAACATTTCCTCATCACAAAAGTTATTTGGAATTTAAAAAACCGCCCACCTTGCCCCCCCCCCCTTTTCTGCCGCCCTGTGCAGCCGCACGGGTTGCACCCCCGGTAGGGCCGGCCCTGCATTTCGGACACTAACAAGGAAATATGTATAGGCCTATTATTTTAAGTCCTTTTTCAGCATCTAAGGCCATTTAGATTCCATTCCTATTTATTCCAAATTTATTGTTAGCCAATTCAAATGAAATGTATTATTCAGGCTTGGGACGATTTCTTCTCACTGAACCATCTCAATAATTTGATTTAAATAGAAAATAGATTATTTAGTTAAAAAAAAATTAAAATCCTATTGGCTACCAATTGATTTTAAAAATATGAACTCTTCATTGGCTGAAAAAAATAAAAAAAATAAATAAATAAGTGTTATACGTCTTTTAGGATCTGAACTCATAAAAAATATCTCAACAACTTACGGTTAAAATGCTCTAAACTTTTTTATCATTTCTACTATTGATTACAATTTTGTATTTACCTTCAACACTTCTCTACTCGAGGGTATAAGCTTAATTCTTACTGGAATTTAGTATAGACCTTCTAAATCCAGAGTAGCCATCCATGTACATAAGCCCAAATAAACATTCTAGTCCTCTAGTGCGTAGGCCTATATACAAATTACCTTTGGGTATTAGTAGTCCCTTCATTTCCAAAATCCAATCCATTAATTATTTTTAAATATAGTACAATAAATTCAAAAAATAAGCAACTAAGCTGCAAAAAGATTATTTATATTTTAGAAATTTTCAACTCTTAATGTAAAGAAATAAAAAGTAATTAAGTTCTTGTACATTTTATGTTGAATGAAATAAAATATGTTTAAATAATCTAAGAAAAGAGAAAATATTTAAAAGTAATGTAATTTTTTTTTTTTTAAATAACTCCTACACATCTACCCCTGGTGAGAAATATAAAATATTTGGTTTAAAATATATAATAAAGGTTATTAGAAATTTAATGAGAAAAATAATTGTATTTTGGATTTTTTTTTTTTTAATAAAAAAATATTATAAGGCCTTGATTACACATAACGAGTTTAGTGGTAAGATAGCAAAATGTTGCTCGGGAAGAGCAGTCCGCCTAGTAAGTAGAACAGGCCTGTATTTAACAGATGTTGAAGTTTTTGCACATGAGTATTACCTTAGGGTACCTTGGGCGCCACAATTATCTGCCTAGAAAGTTGAGCCTTGAGTATAGGCAACCAAAACGCTATGCGTCAAATTGGTGGCCTCAAAACCTACTTGGTTGGCCCCTTCAATCCTTCCAAAAAGGATGGAATCTCAATATTTGAGAATATTAAAACTATTTATGCATTCTATAATATTTTCAAGGGATGATAATTAGGCAGCCAAACACACAAAAAACCCAAAATTTTTTATTTTTCTCTGTCGACGTTTCGAGACGCTCATCGCGCTCATCCTCCAGGACCTACGGTCAACAAATATTATTTATTCATATATTAAAAAGATTTACATAGACAATATTGTATCAGAGTATAATTACTTACAAACCAACCCAAACGACTAGAATTATTAATTTCTACTCTCAACACCCCTACAATCAAAAAATAAATTCCATAAAAAATTTTATATATAGAATGACAAAAATTAGCAACCCTATTTTCTGGGATAAAAATTTCAATATAGCTTGTTAGAGAAATCTGCCGGGAAAATCCAATGTCCTAAAAATTTAATCTATAAGCTATACAAAGAGGAAAAGGAGAGGAGAGGAGAAAACCTGTGAATGAAGAACATTTTCAGAAGAGAAAAAACCAACATATTTTGCAATAGATTTTTATCCGGGGTTTGAGCCACCAACTCAAAAATATTTTATCAAACGAGATGATAAAAATAGCATTTAGCCCTGCGAGACACTATGAGTGCAATCTTCCAACCAAAAGAGCGTGATACCGAAGGGGCGAGGCGGGCAAACGTAGTACTATAAATTAAAATTGTACTGGCAATAATATAGAAAACTGTTCAACTATATACATAGGTACCACAAAACGGAAATTATCTCAACGAATAAGAGAACACGAATTGTCAATAATAAATAAAAAAGATAAAACGGCACTAGCCCGCCACGCCTTGGGAAAAAAAGCATATTTTTGATTTCGGGGGTTTTGAAATTGTGTATAGTGACGATAATTATTTTAAAAGACATTTCATCGAAATGGTAGCTATTAAAAAATATAAAAACCAGGCATGTAATTTTAGAACAGACATCCAGTTCCTAAACGTATGCTACGAAAATCTAATTGATTTGCTAAAATTATGACATAATAATAGTCAGAGTTTATTTATTTGTATAATTTAATTAGCCGTAGAATATTATTACTTTGTCCCCATTCAATTAGTTAAGAATTCTAAAAATATAAAAAATTAAAGAGAAAAAATTTTGTTGTGTAAATTTAGAAACATTAAATATTTAAATAACTAATCGGTCAGCAGAGAATTTCATTCGGTTAAAAAACAGCAAACGCCTAACTAGAATTGTAAAATAATTTATAAAAGGCCTATCTTGTAATTTTGTTGTGGAATCCTTTGTTGTTTACAGTTGTTAAAATTCTTATAGATATTCATATTATTTGATGTATCATCAGTATTTATTTGTGTATCAATATCTATATATGATATGCTATATCCATCTAAGCTTATGACTTTTCTATCTGTAAGTAATTATACTCTGATACAATATTGTCTATGTAAATCTTTTTAATATATGAATAAATAATATTTGTTGACCGTAGGTCCTGATGATGAGCGCGATGAGCGTTCGAAACGTCGACAGAGAAAAATAAAAAATTTTGTTTTTTTGTGTTTGGCTGCCTAATTATCATCCCTTGAATATTAGTAAAAAATAACTAATCTAAAAGTAACCAATAAATTTACTAAATATCTTAGTAGATTCTACTCAAAATGACTAAATTTGGTGTAATTTTCTTACCTACTGTTTGAATAAGTATAAATTCTACTAATTCGTTTTAAGAGAGTAGAGAATTCCATAGGTATTTAACATTCCTGATGGTATTAATTAATAGTTGAATGGATGGCGGAGGTCTTACGGATGCCTTTGTTTTATTATCAACAAATTCTAAGGTAGTTAGATAACTCACGGCTTGATCCCAAAACTTAAAATAACAACCAATGGTTTTTTTTTTGAGAGAGGTCTACCGAATGGTTTCAGGGAACGAGCACTTGAATTCAATAAATCGAAGAGATCATTTATAAATTTCAAAAAATGTGCCGTTCCCTGTGCGTCCATTGCTTTTGTTCTCGTCAAGGAGTACATTAACGACGCAGCGGACTGACTGAAGACTTGAGTAGCAAATTTCGACTTTCATCTTTTGCCGATGAGTGGGGTTCGTGTGCCTCAGAGTCAACTTTGTTGACCTGAAGCTCTCGTTTTCCCCGTCAAATTTTTGCAAATCAATAACGTCTGACCATTTTGCCGTTGCCCCTTTAAAAATAATATCTTTGCCCATAAAATTATTCCTGACACATTTCAACAGATGTGGCACATCAAAGAAATTAATGATTTTATGGTTATTAATATTATATAAGCCTAGCACGTGATGTGGAAACAACCAATCAGTAGGGATAGCGATGGTAACAAAATATAAATATTTACCATGTTTAGATTTTTTATTTATTAATTTTGAATTCAAAATATTGGGTATTTTTGTGGAGGGAGAGGGAAAGGATATGAAAAAAAGAGAAAAAAAAAAATAATATAAAAAGAAAAGGGAAAAGGAAGGGAGGGGGGGGGCTATATATAAATTCGTTTTTGGTCCTATTGGATTCAAAAGCAAGTGAACGTACTGCAGCAACATTCCAAGCAGCTGCGTCGCTAACCGAGGCTACTACTTTGAATTTTGTACGGCAATGCAAAGAAGTTATTATTTCACTAATGGTATATTTTAAAATATACCTATTAGCTGCTGTTCGCGTAAAGTAATACGCTACAGGTTGTTTCCACTTCTTCGCAATGCCTCGCAGCATAAAAACGAGAGCGTGGTCTGCGATTTTAGACATGTTGTTACAGCTAGTAAAACCATCTATATTTATTTATTTATTTATTTTATTTATTTATTTATTCAATCAATTGTACATAGGGCTATATGCCCTCTTAGTGTACATGAGGTAAAATCAGCCAACTCAAAGGCAAAACGCGAGCCGCCGACCATCAGTCGCCCCCCCCCCACAAGGCCAGAATCCCAAGGCCCCACACGCCGCAGGCCCCTCGCCCCGATCAGGAACCAGCTCCAACCATCAGCCCGAAGGTAAGGCGTCCAAATGCGCCAACATCACGACATCCCCGGATCTCGGAAGGGAGGCCATTCCAAACCCGGCATGCGGTCGCCGCAAACGACCGCGCCATCATACCCGACCTATGCACCGGACAGGCAAGGGTTCGCGACCTACTCGAGGCCCCAAAGTGCAGCGTCTCGGACAGATAGAGTGGGATGCCAGACCTCAAGGTTTTAAAAATAAAGTTGACATATCTGGTATGCCTATACGAGTGGAGGTTGCCCCCCAGGACATCCGCGGCCCGATGGGAAATACGCTCTCTCGGCGCAACACCGAACACATATCTTAGGCAGGCATTAAAGGCGACAGTGAGCCTACGCCTAGAACGGGAGTCCAGGTTATAGAATACCACATCCCCATACAGGAAGTGAGGCAAAACCAGTGATGTCATCAGTCGGCGCCTCAGCCACTCCGGCGTGAGCGACGCCAACCTCCTCAGCGAGTAAAGGGACCCGTACACCCTCCGGCAAATCAAGGAGACATGGTCGCCCCAGGTTAGGTTCCCATTGATCATCACACCCAAGTTCTTGACTCGGTCCACATACACCATCTCCCTATCACCCACCACGACCGGGGGTAGGACCATCAAAGGCCTTCTGGCAGAAAGCCAGATGACCTGGGTCTTTTCAGGGTTAAGCTCCAACCCATTCGATGCCGCCCAATGGGAAATACTGTCGATATCCGCGTTGACCCTTCCCACAGCAAGTGAAGCATCGACCTCCGATCTTCCTGTACCTAGGTAGATCTGGAGATCATCGGCAAAAAGGTGGTAACTACAGTGCTGAAGAACGTTAGGTAAGTCATTAATGAAGATGGAAAACAGAAGCGGCGACAGTACTCCACCCTGAGGAACCCCACTCGTCAGGCCCGTGAAAGACGACCGTTCTCCATTCACCTCAACACACTGTTTTCTATCAGTGAGATAGGAGTATAACAGCCTACACGCAGCACCAGAAAAGCCCCCCTCTCATACAGTTTCCTGACAAGAAGCGAGTGATCGACAGATCCAAACGCGTTCCTAAGGTCCAAGAGAACGAGAGCAGCCCCCCCAACCCTCTCCACAAGGTCCCTATATAATACTCATTTTTCTTAATTTTCAAAAGCAAACCGGGAGTAATGTCAATTTCATCAAATAAAAGACAACAAAATCTATCTCTTTCACTTAAGGTGCCAGAGATATTGTCCAAATATCTGAAGAAATCATCATTTATTCCCGGTTGCAAATGGCACAAATTAAGAGTACGTCGCAGAGTTTTAATGGAAGGGAGAGGCAAAAATTTTTTTCAAGTATCTATAGCATCTTGGGCTATGCTTATATACACTTAAAAATAAAGCTTTTTCCTCTGCATTGTATCTACGGGAATTTTTTTTTCAACGCAAAATTTTTTAACATGGAGAGAATAAATATTCTCAATAATTTTGGTAAAATTGACAACAGGTGAGAACCAAAGAAGTTCTTTTGCTTAGTCAAAAAACGTCTCCTTTTATGGTAGCGCAATAAATTTTCAATGTTTTTAATTCTGCGAAACATTTTTGATTTTCGTGGAGTCAATTGATTTTCCCTAGATACGTCGATGTCTTTGAGACTGAACGATTTGTCTAAAAAAAAAGAACAAAAAAAAAACTGAGTACACTGTCCCTAATAAAATGAATATTTTACAAACAACAAGCAAATTCTATGAAAAAGAAAAAAAATTTTTTAGAAAATTTGAATTTACTTTTTCAATGAATATCTTAAAAAAAAAATCTGGTGTGACTGGCGCACAGCACACAACTTTCTCTTACCTTCGGTAATCGAAAGTTGTGTACTGTGCTTGTCACACCAGATTTTTTGTGTCGACATATATTTAGTTCCCGACAGTACGAAACATGAATTCAGATGTAAAATTTATAAGTATGGGAAAATATTTATATTTTGTTACCATGGCAACCATTTCTCCTATCTTCCCTATGAAATACAAGAGTAAAGTGGTCTTCAGAAGATTTCAATCACAAAATGAGAATATACAATTTAAAGAGAATCTAAAAAATAATTGATTTTTGAATTTAAAAAAAAATCGTTGGAGCAAATTTTGAGAAAATCGAAAAAAACTGAAAAAGTACATCAGTAAAGTACTAGTACTCTTTGGCCGATTTTGATTAAAAGCTTATTTTTCCGGTCCCGGGGGTGTTTAACTTAAATATAAAATTTCAGCCTCATAGCTCAATTCCTTCATGCTTAAAATTGAACACACACCCACCCACCACCCACAGACAGACCATGTCGCGAAAACCACTTTTTTGGATTCAGGGGACCTCAAAACGTGAAGATCCATCAAAATCTCGACATCGAATTTTTGACATGAATCCAATACTTTCTCTCTATATATATATTACATATATACATAGGTAAGAGAAAGTAATAGATTTTATACCTTGACTATCTGATTTATTGAAGGAATTTTCACTCTTAGAGATTTTGCGGCGTTTTCTTGGGGGTTCGATTGGAGGTTCGGTCTCTTTATGTGCCAAAACACTAATACCACAGTTTCCTGAAAAAAAAAAAAAATTTATGATATAACAAGACTAAATGTGTTTAAATGTGCCTTTATTTAATTTATCATTTATTACCATTTTGGTTGGGGGTTGATGAAGCTTGAAAAAAATGCTGTGGTCCTTCTCATCCGAGTTATTTTTTATTTTATTAATTATTTATTTATTTATTTATTTATTTATTAATGTATAAAGCCAAAAGCCATTACATGAGTGAGTTGTGTAATGATCAGAATACAAAAGTGCATACAACTTAGAATATATATTTTATTGCAATACAATTTTTTTCTTTTTTATTTACAATTTACTTATATGATTAAATATTTCAATGTAAAAGTCCTTCTCCATCTTTCATTCATTCAATACGAATGCTCTCAATTGCAGAGCATGCTCCAGGAACTTCACGGTCAGAAGAGCCTCCTGTTTCTTCATTGGGTTCAGCACCTCATGGAGGGATTTTTTATCCCCAGGCAGAAATTCTCTGTAGCCAGAATATACAGGGCATCGAAAAATGATGTGTTCTAAATCCTCCCTCTCTCGTCGGTTGCAGAGGGTGCAAGGCTCCTCAGGATTTATCATGTAGGAAACTCCTCCAATGCAAAATGTGCATCTAAGTATGTTGACAGTTCTTAATTGATGGATCACTCCGAGTTGGGAAATTGAGCACCCGAGGGCTGATAGATTCCCCTGGCAATGGTCGATTTTCTTGTAGTAGGGAACATATGTAGAATTGATAATTCTTTGGGTATCCAATCCATAATAAACTTGGTGTAGTTTTTCGCAGAGATTCTTTATATTGGACCTAAATAATCCAACGTCTTGGGATTCCCAGAGATCATGTTCTCCTAGCATCGTAAAAAACTTTTTAATCTGACATGCCCAGTTGTATTTAGTGTTGTCTTCAATGCTACTAAGTTGAAAAAGGCGATCATAACAAACTCTCGGAAGTCTTTCCCTAGGCATGTTTAGGATCTTGCATAGCCATTTTAGAGCCCGTTTGAATATCAATACTATAACTTTGCCCTGTTGAAACTCCCTTCGGATGATGTAGCCCGGTGTTGTTTTGTTGAGAAAATATAGACTTTTAAAAAATTGAACCTGGGCTTTTTCACAAATATCTTCATAATTAAGTGCCCAGATCTCAGAGGAATAGAGAAGAACATTCAGAATGCAAGAGTTGTAGACCATATTTCTTGTTTTGCTGTCTATATAATTAACTTTACTTAAGAGGTAGTTTACATGTGATTGAGCTGCTTTCGTTTTTGAAACCATTTTATTCGCGTTGTTCAAAAATAGTCCGCTTGAGCTAAACAAAGTTCCCAGATAGTTTACTTTGTTAACAATTTCCATAGTTTCACCTTTATATGTGAACTTTGTGTCAGCTGCTAGTCTTCCCGACTTTCTAAATACTATTATCTGGGATTTTTTAATATTAACTTCCAGGTTATTCTCGCAGGTATAATCTTGAAGAACATCAAGGGATCTTTGGAGCATATGTGGAGTCTCAGCCAACAAAACCATATCATCCGCATATAGAAGCACCGACAAATCATGTTCACCATCTATGCTAACCCCCCCCTTATGCCCTCTTTTAGGAGAATCCCCGGAAAATCGGCCGTGAATAGAGAGAACAAGATGGGGCTAAGTGGGTCCCCCTGGAGAACTCCCTTAGTGATAGTGATTTTCTTAGATTTGACTCCGTTCACCAGTATTGACACGCTCGAGTAGAGATACAATTTATTTAAAATTCTTATTATTTTGGAACTTAGGCCCAATTTGATTAGCTTATTCCATAGAAGAGAGTGTGATATATTATCAAAAGCCTTTTTCAAATCTATAAATGCCGCGTAGACTTTCCTATTTTTCAGTCTTAAATATTTTCCTATAATTGAGGACAGGACAAATATATTGTCCGCACACCCTCGTCCTTTTCGAAATCCTGATTGCTGTTCAGGAATCTTCCCCTCACTTTCTGCCCAGATGTTAATTCGTTTTGTCAAAATAGAGGAAAATATTTTAGCGATACAATTGATTAAGGAAATCCCTCTATAATTTTCCGGGATGCTCGGATCTCCCTTCTTAAATAATAGGAATAGCGTAGTTTCAGCCCAAGTCACTGGGATCTCTTCACTTGTCAGAACTTGATTATAGAGATGAAGCAGTTGCAATTTATTTTCCCTGGATAGATATTTATAATGTTCATTGGGTATTCCATCTTTATTTTATTAATCTTAGAATCAATTGGCAACGAGAAAAAATCTGTTCAGAATAAGTGGTCATATATCCAAATATTATTGTGCATGTATAAAAATAAAAATTTATTATAAAAAAATACCTTCTAATCTAAGACAAATATTCCTTGGCGTTCGTTGATATTCAGCTTCTTTCGGACTTTCATCCAAAACTGTTTCGGAAATTTAGAAAAATTAGATATACAAAATATCAACCAATGATTAACAATAATAAAAATAACCTTCAGCCGACAATTCTTCGTTTACTGTATATTGCTTGTTGCAAGGAATTTCGGGTAAAGCAGGTAGAGGAATAACATTCCTGTTCAATTTTTGCTTCAAATTATTTTGAAAATGATCGTCAGTAAAATGTCTGTAGCACACCCTGAATCCTCTGTTGTTAAATGACTTAGGATTATCCAAACCTTCTAAACCAAGGTTTTGGATCCATTTTTTGGCGTTTTGTGGGAAACAAAATACATTTCCCCATTTTTGCTCTGGTAAACTCGAAGTTGGATATCCTTCGACAATGCATTTAATTGTTGTCGTTCGTGGCTAAAAAAAGGCATTATTTTTTATTTTAATCCAAGTAGACTCCCCCTTAGTCTTATATGGCCTAAGTTGCCGAAAAGACTGCGTTTATGTGTGCGTGAATGTCAGTGGGAATGGGTAAAAAAGTGTATTTGAAAAAAAAATATATATATATATATATACAAGTAGAAAAAACAATATACCATTTTGTAGGGGGTTCAAATGTTATCTAATGCGAAAAATTTATAGAACGAACCCTTGTAAACAATTTTTTACTTTTTACAAATTTTATTTTAATTTTGTTCTGTGTAGGTTCAGAAATGATTTCAAATATTAGTTTAGTATAGCGAGCGAACGACCTGACACCTATGGAGTAAAAATCGAACAAAAATCTAATGATACCTTAGAGCCATCTAGCGTTAGAATATGAAAATAAAAACCAGCACAGCAGAGCCATCTTAAGAAATGGGAATGCAAAACTTGCGAAAATTCCCCATAGAGCTGTCCCCCCCCCCCTGGTACGGCCGATCAAAGTTAGACCATGTTTCTTGAATGTAAAACATAGAGAAAATTCGTTAGCCCGTTTCTCGGTTAATATTGAGTTTACAAATTTGATTTATCAACCAAATTTTAGAAAATTTAATACTCTACAATTTTGTATTTTACTGTAGTGGAAAAAATATGTTTAATTTTCGAAATATAAGCGAAAAACTGAAGAAAGTCTCAAGTTTCTCGAAATACAAAACAAATAGAAACTTTGATAGGCCGTATCTCGGTTAATATTGGGTCTAGATATTCGTTTTATCAACCAAATATTAGCAAATTTTATGCTCTACAAGTTTGTAATGTATTATAATTAACAAAATATGTTTAATTTGCGGGATATAAGCGAAAAACTGGAAAAAGTCTAAAATGAAAAAAAAAAAAGAAAATTTGATCGGCCGTATCTCGGTTAATATTGGGTCTAGAAATTCGTTTTATCAACCAAATTGTAGCTAATTTAATGCTCTACAACTTTGTATAATACTATGGTGCACAAAATATGCTTAGTTTACGAGATATAAGCGAAAAACTGAAAAAAAGTATATGATATGAATCGCCATTAATCATGCCCAATGCAGAGTGCTGGAAAATTACAGGGCACCGCCGGCAAGTGCTGCCACCTGGTGTCCATTTTATAAAACCTTTTGTTAAAATGAAATTAATCAAACAAATTTCATAAAATTAGTATAAATATCACAGAGGGGACAACCAAAATGGGGAGGGAAGGGGGCCAAAAAGGCGTCCCCGTCCTCGAAAAAGCAAAAATTCAAATATTTTGGGCTCTAAGAGGCTCTGAAATGGCATTTGAATAGAAAGAGAGCGAAGGTAATGAGTGCGAGTGAGATGGAGAGAGTCACTAAAAGAAGCTAGATTCCACAGATTAATAATATACAGATGGGAGGGCTAGCCGTTTTGCTGAAACAGTGCGACACTAGCGCACTCACGTCCAGTTTGTGCAAAAATTCAAAAACATGAAGTTAGTCCTGAATTAGTCTGATTTTGTAGCTTGATAAGTTAACATATCTGCGATATCGACACCCTTCAAACTAAAATCTGCTAACTTGTTTTTTCTCCAGAAAACAAAACTAATTAATTTTTATTATTATTATTTTTTTTTTAAATTTAGCCTTATAGAACAAAGATGTCCATTCGAAGATTATGTATCCTATGTGGAAATGAAAACCAGGAAAATAGATCTCTTTTTTCGTTTTCCAGCTAATGAAAGGTAAGTGAAATGTTTTTTTTTTTTTTTTTTTTTTCTAAATCTATTTAGGCCCGTGGTTATAAGTGAAATTTAATTTTCCTTAAATGAGAATTAAACTTTTTTTAACTTTTAATTTAACTAATTAATAAATATAAATATTATTTGCAGAGCAAAAATGTGGGAAGATACAATCAAGAAATTTATGCCTATTGCTGTTAATAATATAAATCTTTTTAAAAACAAATGGATTTGTCAAGATCATTTTGAAGAGAAGTGTTTCACCTCAACATTGAAAAATCGTCTAAATAAATTTGCTGTTCCTTCAAAGTTTACAAAAAGTACAATTTCCGAGTTGTATGAGAAAGAACCACCTGCGAAAAGAATTAAACTACCCCTAAAAGTAAAGATTCAGTATTCTTTTTTGGCTCTTAGCCAATGGCTTAGAGGTGGTTAATTGGCTTCTGATACCAAAGGTCAAGGGTTCGCATCTCATCCCAGGCGACAAAATGTATTTCAATTTAATTGGATACCAATCATTTGCAATAAATAGGGACGAGATCTTAATGGCCTGTGATGCCGAAAAAGACCTAAAAACGAATTTAAAAAAAAAAAAATTATTTTTGGTTTTGAATTCAATATTTACTCAGGTCCTTTTCTATGTCAATATATGTCATTATAATAACCTTAATTTATTCTTTGTTTAAAGGAAAATTTATCAGAAAACGATGCTTTGGGGCTAAGTATTTTAAACACGAATTCTCCCAGTTCTTCGGTAAATATAAATACCTTCTTTTCTGATGAAGTAATCTGTTTTTATTAAAGATTTTAAAGTGAAACTTTTATTTATTTTTTTTTTTTCTTTTATTCTAGACACAGGCCAGAATATCGCTTTTTTTTTGTTCCAAGCGATGAAATTATACAAATATATATTGTATATATATATCATGTATATATATCTGGCAGGGAAAATACTTAAAAGAATGTATTTGATCTATAAATGCATTTGTATTTCAAATATAATATAGGAATTTTGACTGCTTCTGTGTATATATTAAATATTTTTTTTTTTTAAACAAAGACATTTTAGACATTAATCGTTGTTTATTTGATTAATTAATAATACAAAAATCCTAACAAGGGACACTAATCAAAAAGGTACACTTCATGTTGATTGTTAATGGACGTACATTATTATTATTTTTTTTTTTTGTTATTGTATTAAATTTGTATTGTGTTTGTTTGGCCCTTGGCCATTGAGGACTGGTGCCTCTAAGCGGGCCGTTAATAAATTTATTTATTTATTTATTTTATTTTTTTTTAACAAAATACCTGATACTTCATTGTCTATATATATTTATGGAAAGAGTCCTTTTTATCAAAAGCAAATTATAATTTTATTTTCTTAAACATAAAAATAAATAGATTATAATTCAAAAATAAATAATAACCAGCTCATGGTTAATTAAAAATTTTAATTATTTAAATATAATTTCATAAACCTATTATTATCGATTTCACCTTCGATAATCGACAAATTTCAAATTTTGGAGGCAATTTGTTTCATGACGTCACGCGATGGTAGCGACATCGCAAACCATTCGGTTAACCTGTTTCCATTGCAGGTATAGGAGCCTTCCCATCTGTATATTATTAATCTGTGCTAGATTCTGTCCCTGGTGCAAATAAACCGGATCCCAAACAATGCGCGTGACGTCATCGTTTCCCAGAAGCTATTAGACAGAAATAAAAAGAAATAAAACTATTTTTTTTTTATTCATCAAAATTAGAAGAAAAAAAACAAATTAAATAATTTATGAAAAAAAATTATTTTAATAAAGGAAATAAATATATTTTAACTTTTGATTGATTATTGAGGTGGGATTTATTTATTTTTCTTCCTGAGACGGGTGTTAAAGTTAATTGTAGGTATTTTCAATTTATATATTTCGGCCTCTAAGATCATTTGACTTTTGGGGAAATTAAATAAAATGGATTCCCAGTAGGTGAAAGACTCAACACTCAGCGGGTCACCTATCCACGGTCCAGCAGTTCTTAGCCTTGCTTAACCCGAATTTTCTACCTTTTCTATTAAATTTAAAAAAGTTATTTTTTTTTTTATATTCACAACAAATTAAAAAAAAAAAATATCAAACAATTAAAAAAATTATTTTAATAATTACCTTCGATAAAATCTATCCAGTTTTTGAAAAAATGTCAAAGAATAAAAACTCGAAAACACGTGGCAATATTGTTGATATTATTACTATTGTCTACATTGAATGTCACATAATCTAACATAATTGACAGAGATTGTTAAAAAATAATTTCAGGATGAGTCGCTGAATGTATAATTATTAGGGCCGGATTTATAGGCACTGAAAATCTTTAAAATAGGCAGGCAACTAAGCACTAAAAATTATTAAAATAGGCACTTAAAAAGGCATTTATTGTAAAAATAGGCACTTAAAAGGCATTATTTAAGAAATAATATAAAAAAATTTAAAAAATTGATGTCTTATTTTTGGTAATCTGGTGTAACTGGTCGCACAGCACACAATTTTTTCTTAATTTCGGTAATTTAAAGGCGCATTCTGTACTTGTTTACCAGAATATAAATACAAATCAAATTTTTAAGTACTAATTTTTAAAATTTTACATTAAAAAAAATTTTTTTTTTCGAAAAAACGTATTTTTTTTTTTAAATCTCAAGGGGGGAATTACTCCCTTTACCCCCCTCTCTTTGAAATATTTTCTTGATAATTCAAAAAAATTTGAAATTTAGGCTATGTATAGCTCGTAAAAAATTGAAATTTGCTATTTGAACTTAAAATAGGCACTAAAAAAGGCATTTATAGATGAAATAGGCACTAAAACCCAGAATCGGCCAAAATAGGCATTATAGGCACTAACAAATGCCTCTTATTTTATTCAGAATTTCATGAAACATATACATATCATATTAGCTTAAATTTGAAGTCATAAATTAAAAAAAAGGCAAATAGGGCGAAATCCGAGCAGTGAGTAGTAATGAGTAGATCACTATTGAAGCAGTAGTCATGGCATCAGCCCCTCTAAGCTTGACGCATACAGTCCTGATTAAGGCCGAAACGTCGACAAGTGAATAAAATAAAGCGAAATAGAGAAATATATTTTTTCTTTAATGCTACCCACTACACAAAAAAAATTATTTAATTTTGAAAACTTAGGGGTGGGCAGAGTTGTTCGTTCGCTCGGCGTTTAGAAAGAAATTTCGTTAATAAATCATTTTAAACTTGCATTGAAATGCTCCCTCAAGGTGGATGAATAAAGGCTTTTGTGTTATCAGCAGCATTAATAAACAAACTAGAAAGAGAGAAGGTGCTTTCCAAGACAGCAAAGGGTTACAGTGGAGGGGGCTCACAAGTGATTAAACGCTCAAAACTCAAAAAAAAAATCTGGTGTGACTGGCGCACAGCACACAACCCTTCGGTAAGAGAAAGTTGTGCACCGTGCTGGTCACACCAGATTTTTTGTGTCGAGATATATTTAGTTTCCGATAGCACCTTAGTTTCAAACTTGCATTTTAAATGTTGATTGCTTGAAATAAACTATGGTTATTTTTCAAAATTTTAATCTCATATTTGGACATTTTATACACAATATAGAATCCTAAATAAATACAAAATTTCATAAGAATTGGAAAAAAAAATTTTAAATGCGTAAAAAGTTCCGGGGCCCCTTTTGAATCGAAATTAACATACAAATCCTTTATTTATTTATTTTTAACACCATTTACTAAATGTTAACGCTTTGGCTTTAAAGTTTTTGTTTACTGAATAGCTATTTGAGACAAGGAAGTGATTTTTAACGCTTACATTACTTTTTAACACCCATTTGTTTATTTTAAATTTTAACGCCTGTTTTTATAGAATAAACCTCTTCTTATAATTAACAAACTTTTTTTTTTTTTGTTAATCAAGAGATACGCCGACGAGATTAACCTGAATGCACTCTACACACAGATATATGTGCAATAATTAGTGTCGTCATAGCAACTGTCTGTCCATTAATTACACCCGTGCATCTTGTCCTTGGGTATCCAGATATTGCCTGGCTGGACCATCAATCAGAATGCAAAATGGGTGCGAGCGAATTCGATCAGGTGGAAGGGAAAGGGGGAGTTGTTGAACTGTTAAGTTCTCATTTCACACTTGTATACACACTTGACTTTTTCTAAACTTATTCGTTGCCACATGGATGAAAATAATTTTTTTTTTGTTTCCTTAAGATAAACACACACACACACACACACATATGTTTTATTTTTGTTTTCAACTCTTTAAATAAAAGCATTGAAGCTAAAATGATTAAATCAATAACTTTGTTGATATTTTTATTGAATTTGTTGTAAGGTTGTTCGGACACTATTGCCGGGTTGCAAGAAAACAGTTCTGTAAATATTTAAAAGTCTGTTAGTAAATATCGCTTTGGGCGTTAAAATTATGGGCTGTTGCTAAAGCAACTTTAAAGGGACCGTTAACTATTCCCTACTGTTAAGATATATAGATAGATGCAAAACGATTGGGCCACCGAAAATGACAGCTCTCTATGTAGTTGGCCATTTGACCGCAAGGGCGCATTGTCAAATTGTATAATTTATAATAATACCAAAATAAATAAAATTAGTAATTATATTTGTATTCTTTTAATTTTAATTGTTAATATTAGGTTACAAAACAAAAAAATGTTTAAAAATTAAAATATCGTAAAATAAAAATAATAAATACGTTGGTTGCTCAGACTGTCAGATGTTAAATTATAAAGAAACTTGGAATATACTATAACCTCACTTTTTCTCTTCATCGAATGAATATCTATAATAATTAATAATATCGCTTAAAACGTTTCAGAAACTAAAGAAAACTCAATTAAATTAATGTATTTCTATCTTACCTCTCTCCCGTGATAATTTAGTCACCAAATTCTTATTTATTTCAATGAAACAAATCAGGTTAGTGGATACTTTATAGTTTTAAGGTCCGAATTTCAACCTTTAGTTTAAATACAGCTTTTACGAACCAATCACCTTTAAATACGTTCTTGCAACCCAAAATTATTTAGCGGAAGGTTTAAACCACCAAAAGCGTTTAACGAACAGTTAACCTATGGGGAATGTTGACGAAACGAATTATGTAGCCACTCCTGATAAAGATAAAAAAAAACTTCTATTTTTATCAATTAACTTCCGTAGAATTTTATTTTATTTTTTATTTTATTTAATATTTATACAATCGACCGCACGACAGGAATAAATCCCAATTATTGTGCAGCACTACATAAAATAAAAAAATAAAAGCATTTAAAAATAGAATACATCCATAATTTTTACATAGTCTCAGTGTAATTTATAAATGAAAAAAAAAATATAAAAAAGATATATTAAAAAAGCAGTTTGTACTTATGTGACCTACATAAGGTATTGCAAATATTATAAAAATCTCCAAATAAGACTTACAAAAATAAAAACATTCACACAAATAAGCATTCACACATAATTTTTAATTTCATTCTTAAAATAATTTAAATCGCACAAAAAGATGTCCGGGAAGTTTTCATTTTTAGAGAGGCTATTAATAATATAACTTATTCTATTAAAAGGTGAGTTTTTCGACGCGTTGGTATTACATTGAGGGGAATAAAACAGATCAGTACTTCTCGTATGCCTTAGAGGTACTTTGAAGCAGAGCCTATTTAAAATAACAGGAGCGTCGAAAATATGATTAATTGCTTTAAATAAAAATATCATGTCATAATACTTTCTTCTCTTCACTAAAGAAGGAAGATTAAAAGAGTTGTTTGGAAATTTTCTATTGACATTTGTTAAAAACCTCCTCTGGACACCCTCTATGCGATTAATATACACATCGTATTGTGGAGTCCAACACACAGTGCCAAATTCCAACACAGAGCGCACTAGACTAAAATATAAATTAAAATATGTAGTAGGGTTTTGAAATCGATGCCCAATACGAAGCATAAATCCTAACATTCTATTTGCTTTTTTAGTAATATAATCGATATGGACATCAAATAGTAACTTATTATCTAAGATTATACCTAAGTCTCTTACATTTGAAACTCGAGGAATTTGATCATTTGCAATACAATAATTAAAAATAAAGGGATCTCTGTTTCTTGTAAATGTAATTATGGAACACTTTTTATAATTTAAAGTTAAGTCATTGCTGCTGCAATATGAATAAAATCTATTCAAGTCATCCTGAAAGGACTTACTGTCACCACGACCTTTTATGGCAGCATATATTTTCAAGTCATCTGCATACATTGAAAATTTTGCAAATTTAAAACATAAAGATACATCATTAATAAAAATATTAAATAATAAAGGTCCTAGATGGGAACCTTGGGGTACCCCAGATAAAATAGAAAATGATTTAGAGCAAAAACCATTAAGGACTACACATTGGCTTCTATTAGATAAATAAGATCTAAACCATTCTAACAAATTGCCACAAATACCAAAGTTAGCCAACTTAATCAAAAGGATGTTATGATTTATTTTATCAAAAGCCTTGGTGTAATCAGTGTACACTGCATCCACCTGATATCTCTCATCCATTAAATTAAAAATTTCATCCACATAAGAGACTATATTAGTTTCTACTGATCTACCAGGGAAAAAACCATGCTGCTCAACTCTCAAGTAATTTTTTACTGCACTGAATAAATATTTAAAAATTATTTTCTCAAATATTTTTTCAAAGACACAGAGTTTAGAAATTGGTCTATAATTCTCCACCTTACTCTTTATGCCATTCTTGAAAAGAGGAACAACTAGAGCCTTTTTCCATATCAATGGACATGTGCTCTCACTTAAAGATTTATTAAAGAGCAATGCGAGAGGCAAAGAGAGAGAAGCAGCACACCTCCTAGCAAATAAAGATGGAATGCCATCACAACCTGCACCCTTATGTTCATCTAGTTTTGATAAATTCTCAAAAACCTCATTTTCATCAAAATAAATATTTCCTAAATTATTATTAGTAAAATCATGGGTTTGAAGACTATCCTTAACGATACAATTCTGGGTATTAGAATATACTGAATTAAAATATTCAGCAAAAAGATTACAAATGTCTTTGCCATTACTAGAATAATTCACTCCATAGCTTAAAGCAGATGGCATATTTTCTTTTTTAACAGAAGAAACATACGACCAAAATTTTTACTTTCTCTTACCTATGTATATATGTAATATATATATAGAGAGAAAGTATTGGATTCATGTCAAAAATTCGATGTCGAGATTTTGATGGATCTTCACGTTTTGAGGTCCCCTGAATCCAAAAAAGTGGTTTTCGCGACATGGTCTGTCTGTCTGTCTGTCTGTCTGTCTGTCTGTGTGTGTGTCTGTGTGTCTGTGAACAAAATATCTCAAGAACGAAAAGAGCTAGGAAGTTGAAATTTTATATTTAAGTTAGGCACCCCCATGGGACGTGACACGAAGCTTTTGAACAAAATCGACCAAAGAGTACTAGTACTTTACTGATGTACTTTTTCAGTTTTTTTCGATTTTCTCTAAATTTGCTCCAACGATTTTTTTTAAAATTCAAAAATCAATTATTTTTTAGATTCTCTATAAAATGTATATTCTCATTTTGTGATTGAAATCTTCTGAAGACCACTTTACTCTTGTTCTCCATAGAAAAGATAGGAGAAATGGTTGCCATGGTAACAAAATATAAATATTTTGCCATACTTATAAATTTTACATCTTGAAAATCGAATGTACCGTACGTACTGTCGGAAACTAAATACATGTCGACACAAAAAATCTGGTGTGACAAGCACAGAACACAACTTTCGATTACCGAAGGTAAGAGAAAGTTGTGTGCTGTGCGCCAGTCACACCAGATTTTTTAATATTTAATGGGATTTGTTTTTCAGTATCATTTCTCATCTCAGACCATTGCAACAAAGTGGCATAAAATAAAACGCGATTCACGCTTTCACTTACATTGTTTTGTTTTTTTTCCCGATTGATGATATTTTTTCTCCCAAATCGCCCCCACATTGTGTCTAAACATATTTGCATTACTCATTGTATTATTAATATAAATAAAAATAGAGAGAAATATTAAGTTTCAGCCCAATCGGTGGTTATTTAGTGGCGACATTGCTAAAAGTTTTGAAAATCTTTAACAGGCTCTCGGGCTTGGTGTAGTTGGTAGCACATATTCTATAATTTTCTAAAAAATCATTCGTTCAAATATGTTAAGAATTAACGAAAGAGTTATCAAAGATTTAAATTTCAATGCACTAAAAAAAATAAAAAAATTTGTTTTTGTTGTCCTTGTGTAATCTTGAATTGATTGGCAAAAAAATAAATGAAAAATAGAGAGGGAGAGAATGGAATCTTATATCTTGATGACATGGCCTTTATTATTATAAACATCCGCCCTCTGACAGTGTCGACATCTACCTTTGTCTCTCTCTAATGACGTCACTAGAGAGATTTAACTTAGTTATAATAAAGGGGGGGGGGGAGAAAGTTGTTATTATTAAAATAGAAAATCTTTTCCCTTTTAACGAGAGTGTCATTAGACCGTAAAGGGCGGGCGGTGATTACCGTACCTTGGGGTGCCAGATGTGAAAGATGCCCGGGTCGGTGGCTCTCACTACCTTCACGTGACTCCGGACGTATTTCCGATAAAGCATCACATCCTCGCCACCCCAGCCGACGATGTCCTCATCGAAACCACGCACCTTTAAAAAGTCGGACCTGCAAACAAACAAATTTCACACTCATTAGGTTGATAAAGAAGGGACTCTCCTCCACCTGCCAGCGGAGGTTGAAATTTTATTTTTAAGTTAGGCACCTTCCGAACTCGTGTTAATAAGTTTTTAAACAAAATCGGACAAAAAGTACTAGTACTTTACTGATGTACTTTTTCAGTTTTTTTTTTCGATTTTCTCAAAATTCCCTCCAAGGATTTTTTTTTAAATTCATAAATCCAATATTTTTTAGATGCTCTTTAAAATTTATATTCTCATTTTGCCGTTGAAATCTTCTGAAGACAACTTTACTCTTGTTCTTCATAGGAAAGATAGAAATGGTTGCCATGGTAACGGAATTTAAATCTTTTTCTTTTTATTAGATTAAAAATATGGTGTGACTGGCGCACAGCACACAACTTTCTCTTACCTTCGGTAATCGAAAGTTGTGTTCTGTGCTTGTCACACCAGATTTTTTGTGTCGACATGTATTTAGTTTCCGACAGTAGGGTACAATTGAATTCAAGATGTAAAATTTATAAGTATGGCAAAATATTTATATTTTGTTACCATGGCAACCATTTACCCTATCTTCCCTATGAAGCACAAGAGTAAAGTGGTCTTCAGAAGATTTCAATCACAAAATGAGAATATACATTTTATTGAAGATCTAAAAAATAATTGATTTTTGAATTTTAAAAAAAATCGTTGGAGCAAATTTAGAGAAAATCGAAAAAAACTGAAAAAGTGCATCAGTAAAGTAGTAGTACTTTTTGGCTGATTTTGTTCAAAAGCTTCGTGTCACGTCCCATGGAGGTGCCTAACTTAAATATAAAATTTCAACTTCCTAGCTCTTTTCGTTCTTGAGATATTTTGTTCACAGACAGACACACAGACAGACAGACCATGTCGCGAAAACCACTTTTTTGGATTCAGGGGACCTCAAAACGTGAAGATCCATCAAAATCTCGACATCGAATTTTTGACATGAATCCAATACTTTCTCTCTATATATATATTACATATATACATAGGTAAGAGAAAGTAAAAATCAATTATTATTTAAATTCCCATTTATTTTTATTTTATTTCTGTCTTTGATTGTTTCGGAGAAAACATATATATCTCTCTAACTTGCAAAACTATCTTCTCTCCTTCTACGCGTTTTAAACTTTCCACCTTATCTTCGCATTTGGCCAATGTTAATTTCCTTTAGGGATTTGTATGTTAATTTCGATTCAAAAGGGGGTCCCCTTTGGAACTTTTTACGCATTTAACAATTTTTTTTTCCAATTCTTATGAAATTTTGTATTTATTTACGAATCTATATTGTGTATAAAATGTCCAAATATGAGATTAAAATTTTGAAAAATAACCATAGTTTATTTGAAGCAGTCAACATTTAAAATGAAAGTTTGAAACTAAGGTGCTATCGGAAACTAAATATATCTCGACACAAAAAATCTGGTGTGACCAGCACGGTGCACAACTTTCTCTTACCGAAGGGTAAGCTGTTGTCACTCAAACA
The DNA here is from genome assembly GCA_023213315.1 of Euborellia annulipes. NCBI lineage: Eukaryota > Metazoa > Arthropoda > Insecta > Dermaptera > Anisolabididae > Euborellia > Euborellia annulipes. Next base: position 26,252 of record JAKCPI010003255.1, read on the forward strand.
CAAAAAAAACTGGCTTTCTCGCGTTAATAGCATCCAAGATTATAGAACAATTTTATTTAAACTAGCAATTTAGATAGAGTTTATAAACCTTTGAATTAAAAAATAATTTGATGGTGAACCAAGCGTTTGTCTGGTGTTGACACTCAAATCTTCTGAAAACTTCAACATGTGAAAGGAATAAATTTTACTGTACGCTAGCGCCATCCCCTATCTTGACGGTGATTTGGGCAACTAATAAATAATTCCCTTCTAACCTTTTTTTTTTTTTTTTTTAAACATTCGT
>JAKCPI010003256.1:0-19330 GCA_023213315.1 Euborellia annulipes
AGAAAGGAATATTTAACAGTTAATATAAGACATTCCTATTTTGATACAAATAATCATCTAATTCATTTTAACAGAAATAATAATCTCTATATATATAAAGAGGGAACTCATGATATTATAAAACACCTCTATAAGTCCTTATTGTTGCATTAAAGTCTTTTTTAAAATTTACAGTATTGTTAACAGAAATGTAAATATTCTCTAAAATATCCCGCTTAAGCCTATTTGACCCAAAGGCCAGAATCTGCGTAGAATCAAAATCAAAAATATGGTCTCCAGTGTGTGAGCTGACAAAGCAATATAGTCTTCATTTTTCGATATATTGTACTTATGCTGATAAATCCTTTTGTGCAGATATTGACGACACGTCATACCCACATAACACAAATTACAATTTGTACAGACAATTTTGTATACTAAATTACTGTTTTTTAAAAGGGTGTAGGTGTTTTGTTATTAAATACATAAGTTGGAGTATTGATAGGTTTAAAACTAATTTTTAATGCAGGGGCTAAACCATTTATTAGTCTTTCACTTAGGCCCACAATATATATATCCTATACATAGGCTGGGAGGTATCACTTTGTCCATCAGGCGCAAGGGTCGGGGTTCTCTGGTAGGCCTTCAATCTGTGATTGTATAGATTGAATATCTTCTCAGTAAAATGCCACGGGTAATTGTTTATTTTAAGTAATTGTTTCTCTTTCATAAATATTTCGGCCTTATATGGTTGATCAGACAACCTATCTGCTCTATGAATTAAATTAAAAACCAAATTTTCTTTGTGAATGAGAGGGTGGTTAGAAAAATAATTTAATAACCGGTCAGATTTTACATCCGTCTTATTCCATTTTGTATAGATCTTGTTATTACTTCTAATTAGTTTCAAGTCAAGAAAACTTATTACGCCATCTAATTCCATCTCTTCTGTAAATCTTATATTTATAATACCCAGATTAATGTCTGAAAATATATATATAATATATTATAAATATAATAACAAAAAGAAAAAGGAGAAAAAGGAGAAAAAATTTTTTTGTAATTGATTGTATCTATCTGTTAAATGCTCTTTTCTTCATTTGTAGCCCTGAGGATGGTCCCATATGTGACCGAAACGTCGGCCCTGGTTTATTAATAAATTGAAGTATAACTAGCTGCTTGCTCATTCATTCTTCCTATTTGATATCCGATTTATTTTTTTACCATTAAAAAGATATAGCTAAAATTGTAAAAAAAAGTGTAAGAAAAAATAGGTACTTAAGAATTTGTTCCATGTATCACGAATAAATAGTATATTAAACCATGTCTGACAATACTGCAATGTGCTCATTTTTTTCTAGATTTAATATAGAAATATACAAAAATATGATATTGAAGATATCTTTTACCATTCAAAAGATATAGTCGAAAATCAAAAGAAACTCTTCAAATGAACGTGCCCAAATCAAATATATTCACAGACACAAAATCCTATTTATACTAAATTTTGAAAATTTCGTGTTTGGGTCTTTAAGATATCATGCTACACACACACACAAACACACATAAATTGAAAAATGTTTTTTTTATCCCAATACTTTCTCTACTCTCTATAAGAAAGTAAAAATTTTCAATAAAATAAATAAAAGAAAATAAATTTTGACATATATAGGTTATAAATGATAAAATGAAAAATATCTCAAAAAATTTAATACGAACGTAATATAAAATATAATTATCTTTTTATATATTTTAATAAATCAAAAGAGTTCACTTACCAGCACTAAAAAACGAATAAGATAATATATATAAAAAATCTTTTTGTTTTCCATTCACACAATATTGCACAATATGAGAATCCTGTGAGAAGCTAATTCACAACACGCCGCTTGGATCGCTCTGGTGCAAGTTTCGAAATTCGAAATGCAGCGTCCGCCTAGCACCCGGGTGTGGCGTAGTAGGTAGCGTGCCTACCTCCTATACCAAACGTCGCGGGTTCGGACCCAGGCAGTCCGATGATTTTATTTAAGCCATTTGGATACCAGATGGCTTGAGGTGCGCGTCTCGGAAAACCGTTAAAGTACGATTGACTCGAGGCGGCACCAGATGGTGTTAGTGTTCCCCATTAGAATACACGCAACTTGATCCATTTCATTCTAGACTTTCCGCCCTCGGGGCATGGCGTAGAGGTTAGCGTGCTAACCTCATATACCAAACGTCGCGGGTTCGGACCCAGGCAGTCCGATGATTTTATTTAAGCCATCTGGATACCAGATGGCTTAAATAGAAATGCCTGACCCCACAATAGATATATTCTCTACAACGGTTATCTTCAAAAGTCTTATATGGCCTGAGTTGCCGAAAAGACTGTGTGAATGTGTGTGTGAGTGTGAGTGTGAATGAGAAAAAAGTGTGAATGTTTTAAAAAAAAAAAAAAAAAAAAAAAAAAATTCTAGACTTTCCAACTAATTAATTAAAGGCAAAAAATTAATTATTCTTTAACACAATGATTAGCCCCCGGGTGTGGCATAGTAGGTAGCGCGCCTACCTCCTATGCCAAACGTCGCGGGTTCGGACCCAGGCAGTCCGTTGATTTTATTTAAGCCATTTGGATACCAGATGGCTTAAATAGAAATGCCTGACCCCACAATAAATATATTCCTTACAACGGTTATCGTCAAAGTCTTAAATGGCCTAAGTTGCCGAAAAGACTGTATGAATGTGTGTGTGAGTGTGAGTGTGAATCAGAAAAAAGTGTGAATGTTTAAAAAAAAAAAACAATGATTACTAATTTAATTATCTACAACTTATAGAGCTTCTTTTTTTAAATATCTTTTATTTAATGCGATTAATCTAAAAAAAAATTTTTTTTTTTGAAAATCAAAAAAAGGGCTTCTATAAGTTGTAGATATTTTAAATAGCTTTAATTTAAAAAAAAATTTGAGGTCGATAGCTTCAAAATTGTGGCCGTTGGAAAGTCCCAAAATTAGCACCCCGAGACGCGCACCTTAAATAATAATGCCTGAACCCACAATAGATAATATATATTACAACGGTTATCGTCTAAAGTCTTAAATGGCCTCAGTTGCCGAAAAGACTGTGTGAATGTGGGACCTCCGGCAGGAACGAAAGTTCCTCACGCCTATTCTTCAACTCCGAATATAATTTAATATTAATATTATTTAAAAAAATATCTGGTGTGACTGATCGCACAGCACACAACTTTCTTTTATCTTTGGAGGGCTAAGAGAAAGTTGACATTTTAAAGACCATTTAATAACTAATTGATCCAATACTTTCTCTCTATATATAATTAAATATGCTATAGGCAAGAGAAAGTAAAAAGAAAAGAATTATTTATTTTTAAAACAAATAATTCTTTTCTTTTTTTAAACAATAACTTACTAGTCGTACGGCTGCGCCCTTGTAACTCTTTGCTCGCCTTGGGCTAGTATTTTCCCGCCTTTGGTAGATAGAAAGAGAGAGAGGTGGGCGTGGCCTCGCCAAGGCTTCGGCTAACATCGTCTTCCTCCGCCGTCGCTCGGAATGCATTTTTGTTACGTTACATTTTCTCCCAATTCATCTTGCTTAAGCGGCTTTAAAGAACTTGTTCCAATAAATAAAAAAATGAAACTTAATTCTCTGTCATTACTAAAGCCCGGATATATTGACATGAATCCAATACTTTCTCTCTCTATAGGCCTATATAAATATATTTAGAGGTAAGAAAAAGTAAAAAATAAATTAACGGAAATTACTAACTTACTGACCTTTTATCTGCTTACTTTGTTTTTTAATTATTAAAGAACTTTTCTTTTACAAAATTGAAGGAAAATACTTTTTCGCCGGTGAAATGGAGGCTGAGACAGCCAAGAAAAAAAAATTCTCTTAATGCTTTACCAATCATAAAGTTAACACCACAGGTGGAGAAAGATAATATATAAATTAAAATTTTTTAGAATTCACAATTATAAAAAACAATGATAATTGCCTGTTCTTTGGCGTGTATAAAACTTTCAAACGCCTTTTCTCGAATTGTTGAATTTCGGACTTTTCGCCACTTAATTATTGAAATTTGGGAAACCTGTCAACTTGTTAATTAATATAAAATCGGTAAAGGAAATGTATTTACAAAGCATCTCTTAAAGAATTTTTCTTCTATTAAAGTTGGTTAATTGATGTCAATTTAGATTATAAATAAATTGTTTCTGATTAGATTCTAGAACGCAAATCGATTTCTTCTTAGTTATGTTCTTCTTAATGATCATTTGTCAGTTCAGAGTATGTTTATTTGAAAGTGAGACGTGTGTAAAAGTGCTCTCTTGATCTTTCGCTTGAAACTTGGGTGTTTTTTGACCAACTCACTTGAAATTGATACCCAGCAGACTGTTTGAAGATCGCGAGTTCTGCTATATCATCTCGGCGATGTATCCCTGAAGCCCTGAGGCCTATTAAGTGTTTTTTGTCAATATCGATTTGATTTTTTTTTCAATTTGATTGAATTAATTTTTATCAGGACCTATTCCTAGAAAATTGCTCGGTGATTATTATTTATAGACACAAATCAAATAAAAAATAAAAATATTTGAATAATCTTATAAATATAAAATAAGCTTATAATACAAATTGATAATGGCCGAGGGGAATAATAAATCGAGTTCGGATGACCTTGACTTACATTTGATGGAATCGCGGGGTGCTAAGCCGAGGCGATGGGGAGGACCTGTGGCAGAAGAAGAGGCCTTCCGAAGGAGCGCAAAGACGCAAAGAAGCCCCGAACAGGAGATACAAAGTAAAAAAAGCAGGCTGGAGAAAGGAACCAAGGAAATGACTACTGAAGAAATGTTTCATCTAATCTTGGAGAGAATGAATGACAGTGATAATGCTATTAAAAAGGAATTGGAAGAAATTAAAAGAGAGTTGGTTATGGAGAGAGAGAAGAGAGCCAATGAGAGGAAAGAATATATGGTCGAAATAAAAAGAATGAAGGATGAAATGGACTGGATGAGGACTAGGATGGAGAGAATGGAGAGAAAGGAGAGAAGCATGAACATTATAGTGCATGGTATAGAAGAGAAGACCAATGAAGATGATTCTGTTTTGGTACAGGATTTTTTGAAAGTTAATTTGAAATTAAACGATGTGAACCCTTGTACAATTAAACGGCTTGGGGAAAAAAGGAACAATAGAATACGTCCGATTTTACTTAATTTAGGATCTATAGAAGACAGAAGAAGGATTTTTGAATCGAGGAGAAATTTAAAGGGCACAAAAATTTTCATAAATGCCGACCTCACCAGAGAAGAGAGAATGAAGAGAAGCCAATTGATGAAAGAAGTTAGGAAACTAAGAGCTGAAGGAAAAAGGGCCTATATACGTGGAGATAAAATCTTTCTACGATCCTCTGTGTCTAACGAGGGCCGAAATGAGGACATACTTGTAAAGACACCCCGCCTAACAGGGGAGTCTCGTGAGCCAAAAAACTGAGAACCGTAAGCGATGTATTAAGTGCCACGATCGACCCTGCGAGACCTATTGCTTCCCATGATTCGGCTAATCTAACAATAATGACTTGGAACTGTCACGGTTATAATAACTTTCTCAACTCTGAACTTTGTACTACGCCCCGTAACTTGCAAGAATATGATATAATTTGTGTCTGCGAAACTTGGCAGGTCCAGCGGCCACTGATATGCACCCAAGTACTAGGGGAGTATGAAATTTTCTACTCTGAAGCTGTGAGAGAGAAATCGAGAGGTCGACCAGGAGGTGGACTGCTGGTGCTGGTGAGAAGATCCATTAAGGCTGAAGTTATTGAAAAGACTAATTTGTGGCTGATTTTGGATGTCAAAATTGATACTTTCAAACTTGCACTCGTGGCGATTTATATTCCGCCTAGTAATGACATCGACGTTTGCCTGGAACTACTTCAAGACTCATTAAATATAATAAATGCTTCAAACCCTGATGGTACCATGTTAATTGGAGATTTTAATGCGAGGGTTGGCGAATTAAATCAGCTTGACGAGACTGTCCTGGATTCCGCGAATATCACCGGTGTAAGAAGTACTACTGACTTTACTACGAACTCGAGAGGAAGAAAGCTCACCCAGTTTATGGAGGAGAATGGACTCCTTATCTTGAATGGGCGAACCAAGGACGACTCTCCGGCGCAACCTACATATGTGAGCAGCCTGGGTAGATCGGTGGTTGATCATTGTTGGGTCAGTCTTCCCTTGGTCGATTTGGTCGTGAACTCGAAAATAAGCTGCGACTTATTGAACTCGGACCACCTACCGTACGAGGTGTTTCTTTCTGTACACACGGCTGCAGAGAGGTCACGGTATAATAAGCAAACATTAATGGAAAAGTATATTTGGAAAGACGAAATTGAAATGTCATTTAAGTTACTATTAGATAAAAGGATATTAAATTTTTCGGTAGAGAACACTTCTTGTGACGAGGCTTATGAGTTCCTGATCGACTCGATGAGGGGAGTGGCTGATGAACTTGAATTAAAAAAAAATATATACAATTAATTACACTAGTTATAATAAACCATGGTTTGATGTTAAATGTAATATAGCAAAAAAAAATATGAAAAAATCTCTAAAAAAATGTAAAAATAATAACTTCACTGAACCCTTTTTGTCACTGTATTTAGAGAGTAAGAAGCTTTATAGGGATCAGATCAGAGATAGCAAGGATAAATATAATAGACAGTTGCTTAACGATTTATCTGCTACTACCAACTCGGCGGATTTTTGGCGGGCTGTTAATAGGTTTAGGGTTAAACCAAAGCCGGTTAACCCTATTAACATGGACGAATGGCAGAAATTTTTCGCCTTGTCCTTTCGTGTGAATGTCGGGGACTATTCCTTCCTGTATGAACCTTGTATCCTTGATCCTTATTTGGACTCTCCTATTAGTATGAGTGAAATTGACCATGTCTTAATCGGCTGTAAAAATAAAAGATCGCCTGGGATCGATGCAATTCCAGGGGAGTATTTTAAAAACTTGGGCCCGATAGGCAGGGAATATATGTTTAAACTTTTTAACAAGATTTTTTCCAGTGTTGAGATCCCCGGCGGATGGTCTAAGGTAAATATGATTTTGATACATAAAAAGGGTGATATTAATTTGCCGGAGAACTACAGGGGAATATCATTGGTTAATGTTTTGACTAAGATATTCACCAGCATTCTGACAAGGAGGTTGACTAATTGGGTTGAATGTAATGGCATACTTCCGGAAACTCAATCTGGTTTCAGAAAAGGACGGGGTTGTAGGGATAATTTATTTGTCCTATCATCATTGATAAACTTTCATTTAAGGTTGAAAGGAAGGAAGCTGTACACTGCTTTTATTGATCTTAGACGGGCGTTTGATAATGTTCACCATTCCTTGCTGTGGAATAAACTCTTAAAATTGGGAATCAGTACAAAAATAATCAGAATTATAAAATCAATTTACGATAAAGCTATTCTAACATTAAAAATTGAAAATCGCTTTTCGGAAGAGATAAGAATAACGAAAGGTGTATTGCAAGGGGAAACACTCTCTCCTCTCTTGTTTTCTCTATTTATAGCTGACTTCGAAACTTTTCTTTTGGATGAAGGCTTGGAGGGAGTGTGTCTCGATGAGCGGCATGCTGTTTCACATATGTTTTTTGCAGATGACTTGGTTCTGTTGGCTGATTCTCCAATCAAACTACAGCGTATGTTGAATGTTCTAGATTCCTTCTGCAAGCAAAATTATCTGGAGGTGAATCAATCCAAGTCTAAAGTTATGGTGTTCCGGAGAGCGGGAAGATTGTCACGCGAGTTAGGGTTTTATTTTAAGAACTATAAATTAGAGATAGTGAGTCATATAGATTATCTTGGTATTCAGTTTCACTCTTCGGGATGCTTTTCGAGCACAGCAGGGAGCATGGTAGCAAAAACAAATATTGCCATGGCTAATACAAGAGCAATAATTTCGCGCTCGGGAATGGACTCGTTCCAAAGCAGGAACCGACTGTATAAGACTACGGTCTTGGCTATCCTTTTATATGCGTCCGAGGTGTGGGCATTGGGATATCCGGAAGTGATTGAGATCAGCCAGGTGAGGTTCTTTAAGTCGTTATATTTTTTGGATATTACGACTCCAGGGTATGTGGTGAGGAGGGAGTTCCAGCAACCCAGAATTGCTACATTGGTTTTCAGGAGGGCTCTCAGGTGGCTGGTCGCATTGTTGACGATGCCGTCTAATAGACTCCCTCGACTCTGTTATCAGAGATCACTTCGGCTTAGTGAGGGTCAAACAGGGGGTAAGGCGAATTGGGCGGGCCAGCTTGGTAGCTATTTTCGCCTGATTGACGAGGGTGGTCTTTGGTCAAGGCAAAACCCAACGGAGATTAGAAAAAATATAAATAGGCTAGTGGAGAAACTAAACTTTTTTTATTATAGGCAGGACGGAGTTAGTCTGGCGGATTCTGTTTATAGTCCCTTGTACAGAGAGCTAGATTTTGGACAGGGAACGATTCTGTCCTTGAGAGCGCCTCTTAAGAAACTAAGAGTTCTACATCAGGCCAGAACGATTAACAGTAGAAATATCTATTTTTTTGTTGACGGGAATTCCCATAAAATTGACCCTGGGATGGTGTGCTCTCTGTGTAACCTGGGAAAAGTGGAGAATATAAGCCACATTCTTTTTGAATGTCCACTATATGGGGGAATCAGAGAGCACTATTGCCTTGGCGGTAGTGTGGATTTTTCCATCCTTAGGCCGTTTACCAGTGGGGATCTCAACAGACTCTATTATCTGATTTCGGCAATTATTAAGACGCGATCTTTTGTTTTTTACGAATGAGGATCTCTGGTTGATGCTGGCGAGTGTGAGGTGAAGAGAGGGATAGGGAAGAGAAGGAAAAAGGAAAAAAATAAAGTTTATTATGTATATTGTATTGTTGTGTGTATAATGTATAACATTAATGTACAGTTATGTTAATGTACTTTTCTCTGAACTCCTGTATTGAGCATTAGCTCCTAAAAGCAGATTAATAAATAAATAAATAAATAAAAATAAATAATGATCATTTGTCTGGTCCAGCGTCCCAAGGCTCGCCTATCAGATGGATCCCTTGACGTAACCATTATTAACGCAGACGAAGAGACAGACTTTCGGTTCATCTTCTTCGAAGGACTAAGCTGATAAACAAATACATAGGGTTATTCTAATTTTACTATTTTGTCTTATCTAAATGTAATATGATATCATTATTTAAAAATATAAATTAGGAAGGATTACATGGACAGAAGTTCTGTCACAGAACGAATTACAAAATTTATTTTAAATCAAGAATATCTTTCTTTTTTAGAATATAATTTGTAAAAATTTTTAATAATTTAAATTAGAATTGGGTAGTTACTATATATATATATAGGAAGTAAACATAAAAATAAGCCATGCAAATAATCTTGAGTTTTAGATATCCGGCTTTAACTATTGTTTTGTAAGGATTGTATTTCCTATTAAAATTACTCTATGCCATAGTTTCTCATCCTTATTTTGCTCACCGCCCCCTTTGAGAATGTGTTTTTTTAAATTAAACGATATCAATTTTTACTTTACTTTAGTACGTGATTAGCGTGTATTTTTTTTATCAATTTTTACTTTACTTTAGAACGTGAGTAGCGTGTTTTTTTTGCCTTTTCTAGACTATATTTTTTAATCTGTCCACACCCCTTCTGCGCCATCCCAATGCCCCTTAATTTTCTCTGAATCTTCTGCTGCCCCCCCCCCCCGAAAGTCTCAAATGCCAACAAGGGGGCTTTATCGCCTACGTTGAGAACCTATGCCCTTAATCATGGAATCTTGGCCTCATACCTTTTTTCAAGTCAATTTTCTTGGATTCGGTGACTTGAAATGAGAATTCAATATAGACCTATCTATTATCAAAAAAAAAAATTGTGACTTTTGGTATACGAGGCTAGCACGCTAACCTCTACACCAAACCCCGAGGGCAAAAATTTATTTAAAAATTGCAAAAATAATCAACAATTAAAAAAAAAAATTTTCATTTATTCTGTAGGCCTTTGGGCTTTTTTTTAACTTATCTTTTCATAACTAAATGATACACTGTATCTTATCTTTATTTATATACAGAGATGTCATTTCAAATTTAGCTTGGGGGGTGAGAGGTGGGAGAAGAGGGACAAAAACATTACATCAATATAACTATCTTTTACTTCTCGTGTTTCTTACTTTAAATTATTTTATATTTATTATAGTCAGGTGCGATTCTACGATGGTATACCATCGTAGAATATAGGAGTAAGGTGGAGGTGGGGTGGTGAAAGAGTGGAGGGGGACTATATCTCCCACTTCTTGAGATAACCTAAATTAATTGGATTCAATAATAATAAAATTATAGGCTTATTATAATTTTTTATTTTACTCATTTTTACTTTCTCTTACCTATGTATATATGTAATATATATATAGAGAGAAAGTATTGGATTCATGTCAAAAATTCGATGTCGAGATTTTGATGGATCTTCACGTTTTGAGGTCCCCTGAATCCAAAAAAGTGGTTTTCGCGACATGGTCTGTCTGTGGGTGGGTGGGTGGGTGGGTGTTCAATTTTAAGCATGAAGGAATTGAGCTACGAGGTTGAAATTTTATATTTAAGTTAAACACCTCCCGGGACCGGAAAAATAAGCTTTTAATCAAAATCGGCCAAAGAGTACTAGTACTTTACTGATGTATTTTTTCAGTTTTTTTCGATTTTCTCAAAATTTGCTCCAACGATTTTTTTAAAAATTCAAAAATCAATTAATTTTTCGATTCTCTTTAAAATGTATATTCTCATTTTGCAATTGAAATCTTCTGAAGACCACTTTACTCTTGTATTTCATAGGGAAGATAGGAGAAATGGTTACCATGGCAACAAAATATAAATATTTTGCCATACTTATAAATTTTACATCTGAATTCATATGTTCCGTACTGTCGGGAACTAAATATATGTCGACACAAAAAATCTGGTGTGACAAGCACAGAACAGAACTTTCGATTACCGAAGGTAAGAGAAAGTTGTGTGCTGTGCGCCAGTCACACCAGATTTTTAAAATAGTGGTTATATTGTTTTTTAACAAAGCAGATTTGGACGATGTTATGCATAAAGGAACCAAGCGCCATTATGATCGAAATTGAGATAAGACCGCCATCTTGTAGGTAAATTTAAATCACAACATTATTACTCTGTGCACTTTTTTGTATAAAACAAGAAAAAAAGTCATTGCAATTGGTTTAGTTTACAATTATGCAAATGCTCTTTATCTCAGATTTAGGTTAATGGCACTTGGTTCCTTCGTGCATAACATCGTATATTTGATTATACATTACTGTACGTTTAGCACTTAAACTTATTATAAATAAGTGGAAAATGCAAAAACAGTTTGTTTCTTTTCTTAAAACAGGAACGAGGAGTGTAAATGGCCTCAAATGCTGAAAAAGACCTTAAACAAATTTAAAAACACCTATTCAATATATAAAATTTAATGTATTCTAAAGAAAATTAAATTATTATAAAAATTTTTTCAAGTGATAGTCAATTAATGAAAAATCTTTTAGTTTTGAAAGTATATATTTACAAGAATCTATATATTTTATATGTATAATTCACTAAAGTCCGTCTGTCTGTCTGTCCGTCTGTCTGTCACGTTCTATTTAGGCAACTTCCCGTTGGAATTTTGAAATGAAATTTTTTTATGCATAAAGAGGACCTTCTCGGGATTACAGAAAAATTATTTGCATCCCGAAATTCCCATAACTTTTTGAGTTATTAATTTTTAAAGTTACGATTTTTCCCATAGGAAATGTATAGAGAAATATTTAAGTATTCTTTTCATTTGTGTATTCCATGAATGTAAACAAATCCTCAAACAGGCATTGGATTGGAATAGTAATGATAATTTTTTTTCATAATTAAGAAGAAAGGGCGAGGACCCTCTGGGCTTGGTGTAGAGGTTAGCGTGCTAACCTCGTATACCAAACGTCGCGGGTTCGGACCCCAGGCAGTTCGATGATTTTATTTAAACCAATTGGATACCAAATGACTTAAATAAGAATGCCTGGACCCCATATATGTATATTAAATCAATAACGGTTATCGTAAATGTCTTATATGGCCTGAGTTGCCGAAAAAGACAGTGTAAATGTGAGTGTGAATGAGAAAAAAGTGTGATTGTTTAAAAATAAAAAAAGGCGAGGGTCCGCCGCAGGCGGGCCCGGAGCCAGCTGGAGGGGGTCCAGGGGGGGCGAAGCCCCCTGGCTAGGCGCGAAGCCCGCCGAAGGCGGGCGACGCGGCTAGTTTAATTAAAAAATTATTACTAAGCCTTGCTAACATTTTTTCTTTTGTAAAAGGTTAAAATAAATAAATAGCTGCGATAGAAAATTCTTTCATTAAGCATTTATTAATAATTAGTATATTTTGCAGACGAGCCATGAACACGAAACGTGTTGTTATTATTTTTCCCCTTGGAGTTGGATGGATGAGGATAGCCAGCCAGCTCTTGTTTCTTCTTGTTGTTGTTGTTGTCGATCACGATTAAGGCAGGCGTGAGTCGGTCTTGCTGTTGTTGTTGCTGTTGAGGTTGTTCAAGACGTCGCCTTGCGCGCCAACTCCAACACAATCGGGGGGATTGGTGAGGGCCTTCAGGGGGCGGCGGCCTGGGGCCCCAGTTAAGTCGATGATCGATGGTGCACACTAACAGCCTAATGGTTTTCTAAGTCCATAGAGAGAGAGAGAGTCAATTAACCATCACGGATAAACCACCTTCAATCCACTCCCCCTCCCCCGTCCCACATTCCCTTCTTCAACTTAGATTCTCTACCTTAAGAAACATCCTAAGAATTTGCACTTGAAATACTTAGAATTCTTTTCGAAATTTAAATCTTTTAAATCAATGAATTAATTGAAAATTCCTTTAATTTTTACTTTCTCTTACCTATGTATATATGTAATATATATATAGAGAGAAAGTATTGGATTCATGTCAAAAATTCGATGTCGAGATTTTGATGGATCTTCACGTTTTGAGGTCCCCTGAATCCAAAAAAGTGGTTTTCGCGACATGGTCTGTCTGTGTGTGGGTGGGTGGGTGGGTGTGTGTCAAATTTTAAGCATGAAGGAATTGAGCTATGAGACTGAAATTTTATATTTAAGTTAAACACCCCCGGGACCGGAAAAATAAGCTTTTAATCGAAATCGGCCAAAGAGTACTAGTACTTTACTGATGTACTTTTTCAGTTTTTTTCGATTTTCTCAAAATTCGCTCTAACGATTTTGATTAAAATTCAAAAATCAATTATTTTTTAGATGCTCTTTCAAATGTATATTCTCGTTTTGCCCTCAAAATTGTTTGAAGCACACTTTACTCTTGTGCTTCATAGGAAAGATAGGAGCAATGGTTGCCATGGTAACAAAATATAAATATTTTCCCATACTTATAAATTTTACATCTGAATTCAAATATTCCCTACTGCCGGGAACTAAATACATGTCGACACAAAAAATCTGGTGTGACAAGCACAGTACACAACTTTCGATTACCGAAGGTAAGAGAAAGTTGTGTGCTGTGCGCCAGTCACACCAGATTTTTAATTACCTATTTGCAAGTTGTTTTACATATAATAGGTTTATTATTATTATTATTATTATTTTTTTTCTTTTTTTATTTATAAAACACTTTTCTTTGAATCTTATCTTTTGCTTAAAACAAGCTTGTTTGGATTATATATTCAATAAAAAAATCTCGAGGTCGAATTTTTTGACGATTACAATACTCTCTCTCTAGGTATATTGAATAGAGTGGATGACCCAGGTAAAAAGTGTTTTTTTTTTTCTTAGTTCATTAAACTTTAAGTTACTTTTAGGTATAAATGTTAATTAGGATATATAGATGCAGTATTTTTGTATAGTCAACCAATTTTATTTTTAGTATTTTTAGGGCCGGTTGTTTGATGTATGGGTAGCTAGTTGACTTATGGTCAGTGTGTAATGCAGTAATCAACTTGCATTGTTAACTGATGACAACTCTATTTATATATGTAAAATATAAATATGCTCTAAGTTTATTTATTATTATAATATTGATGTTAATATGAAAAAATTAGATAAATGAATGTATTATAATTTTCTAGCTTTCAAGGCTGAAGATGGCAGGGTTGATCCCAGCCAAAACGTCCCAATAAAGAGTGTTCATTACTGAATAGGCTCAATTATTTGGCTGCATCCTCTTTCCTATTAAACATATCATCTACAGCATAGGCGTAGCCAGGGGGGGGTTTTGGGGGTTCAAACCCCCCCCCATGGGACCCAAGTCATGACTAAATATTTAATACAAATTATATTTCATATAAAATAAGAGAAAGTAAAATATAATAATTTACTCTAGCTAAAAAACAAGCCAATATGATTTATAAATAACCTAAAATAATCTTAAATTTTTGAAAAAATTGCTTGATCCCCCCCCCCATCAAAAATTTCTGGCTACGCCAATGATCTACAGCCACGTTCTATTATTCAATTTATTTTCTTTATTGCATTCAAACCCACAGTGACGTTACGGTCGACTACAGTGGCGGGGTGGGCAGGGGGAGCATTTGACCCTCTCCTTCAAGGCAGGGGCGTATATAGGGGGGGGCGAGGCCCCCCCCCCGAAATTTCCCAAAAAAAATTTTGAGTTCGGGCCCCCCCCCCGAAATTTCCCAAAAAAATTTTTGAGTTCGGGCCCCCCCCCCCGAAAAAAATTTCTATATACGCCCCTGCTTCAAGGGCTCTGATTTTTTTTTAATTCTAAATAAAATATTTCAAAATATATCTATGAGTATAGAAACTGTACAAAATTAAACAATTAATTAAATAAATATCTTTTGGCCAAATTTGAGATATCTATTTGTAAGTAAATTTTAAGAAAAAAGTTTTCTCCCCTCCAAGATAAAGTTGAAATGACTCTACTGGTCGACTTTGCGACCATCTTCATGGCTTCCAGGTCAATAATTTTTTTTTTTTTTTTTATTTCAAGGTCCTTTTTCGGCATCGACGGCCATTTAGACCCCGCCCATATTTATTTAATTGGTAGACAATCATTTTAAATAGTTTTTTTTTTTTTTTTTTTTTTCAAAAAAAACATTCACACTTTTTTCTCATTCACACAGTCTTTTCGGCAATTCAGGCCATTTAAGACTTTAAACGATATTCGTTAATGATTATTATACATATTGGGGTCCAGGCATTTTTATTTAAGTTATTTGGTATCCAAATGCCTTAAATAAAATTATCGGACTGCCTGTGGTCCGAACCCGCGACGTTCGGTATAGAAGGTAGACACGCTACCAACTACTTCAAGCCCCGTGGGCTTTTAAATAGTTAAATAGTCACAGTCTTGTTAAATAAATTTAAATAAATTTTTGTCGCATGGGACGAGATGCGAACCCGCTACCTTTGGTGCAAATGGCCAGCATTCTAACCACTACATCAAATAAATAAAAAAAAAAAGATATGGTAGAAAATATAAATGGTAGCTGGGTTTTGGACCTTTTCTATTTTTCTTAGATAAAAGTGATAAAAATTCATTTGAAACTTAATTATTTTGCAACTACGTCACAAAAGAAATTAATTATTTTGTGAGTTCGAAAATGAAATAAAAAAAAAGTACGTGCTTTATAATGTATATAAGCCTACATATTTCAGACTGTAAATATAAAAAATTATTTCTTTCTCAGCATTATTATTTTAATTTATTTTCTTTTTCTTATTCTTTTTTTTTTTTTTTAACAAACAGCAAACAAAAAGTCTTGAAAGCAGTTTCGTTTATTTTATAAAAGTATTCAAACTTTGCCTTGTGAGCTTGCACACACAAATATATATATATATATATATACACTCACACACAAGCAAAGAATAGATTTGCCACACGAAATTTAATAAATATAAAAAAGATAGACCGTCGCCTTGGTCGTCGCCGAAATAATAATATTTGAGGCCCGGGGCCCTCGAAGGGAATTGGTTGCCCTCTGGCCCATGTAAATGAGTTATTCGCCACCGCACAAACCCGAGCACGTTTTTAATTTCGGCAAACACCCCTTTTTTTAGCCTCACCTTACCGAGTATCGAGCTACGCACAACACACCCTCCTATATCTATCTCTGTCTACAACATGACGGGCAAACAAACAACCTGCTTAATAAATATAACATCTCTCAAAAAAAATTGCACGACGATCTGTCTTTTGTACAAACAAAAACTAATTATGTTATTCTTCATCTCATATAAATAAAAACTTAATTAAAATGTATAAATATTAATTCTTAGGTCCATATTCTCCACTATTTTTACTTTCTCATACCCTATACTAGGTAAATGAAATATATAGAGAAAAAGCATTGCGATCATGTCAAAAAATTCGATGTAGAAATTTTGATGGATATACACGTTTTGAGTTCCCCTGAGTCCAAAAAAGAGGGTTCCGTAAATTTGTCTGTCTGTCTGATTGTCTTTAAACAAAATATCTCAGGAACGAAAAGAGCTAGGAGGTTGAAATTTCATATTTAAGTTAGACACCTCCCTGAGCCTGAAAATAAGCATTTGAACAAAATCGGCCAAAAAGTGCTAATACTTTACTGACGTAATTTTTCAGTTTTTTTTTTTTCGATTTTCTCAAAATTTGCTCCGACGATTTTGATTAAATTTCATGAATCAACTAATTTTTAGATGCTCTTTAATAAAAGAATATCAGTAAGGTTATATTTATCACGAATGTGTTTATTAATTGAAATGTTATTATTAGGAGAATTTTTAATTATAGACCACATTTTTGTATTAAATATTTATTAAAAATAAATAAATACTGTACAACGTTTCGACTGCTTATTCTGCAGCCGTTATAAAGTACTGTGCACTTGCTCCGACTCAAGTGAACCAACTGTCATGTCCGTTACTTGCCTTTTTATATACAGCGACATCAGCGCCATCTGTCGGCATGTCTGTGAAGTTAGATTCAAATTTTCCCGCTATTTTCACTCATTTCCATGAAGTTAGTCACAATTATCAAAGCAAGTGTTTACATAAAAAACATGATGTTACAATAAGTTTCCTGAGTTTGAATTTTACATAAATGTTACAAAATATTATTATTAAAATAAAATTATATATTTTTAATAAATATTTAATACAAAAATGTGGTCTATAATTAAAAATTCTACTAATAATGATATCAATGAGATTTTTCGTGAAAATTGTTTGAAGCCCACTTTACTGATGTGGAAGCATTCTTAGCGCAGCGTCATCTATGAAATGTGTGGTCAAGTTAGGAACTTAGGAGATAAGGGCAACTAAAAATATCTCGACACAAAATATCTGGTGTGACAATCACAGTACACTTTCTCTTACCTTATTGAAGATAAGAGAAAGTTGTGTGCTGTACGACCAGTCACACCAGATTTTTTCGATCATTTCTATCTTAAATGGGCTTATTTATTTTATCAATAGGCTTATATAAAACCCTCGCTTAAAACTTTAGTTTTGCTTGCTCAAAAAAGATTTTTTTTTTTTTAAACAAACAGAGTCGTTGATTTTAATATACGATCAAATGGTCATTTTACAGTTGGCTTCTTTTAAGAAAGTGAGGGAGTGGAGAAAAGATAATAATTTAAAACGCTATTTTTTGCAACTTGTGCGAAAATTTTTTTTTGGATTAGATACTTAGCAACAATTATATGAATCTTTTCAGTAAAAAATAATTTTTATCATTTGATGAATAAAACAATTTTTACTTTCGTTATTATTTCGCTAATGTTAATAATTAGAAATATAATAATTAATTTTTCACGTTTGAACTTCAAATGAAGTAACCTTGTGAGTGATTTAAGTTATTTTATTATTATTATTTGAAATTCCTACAGGGATCCCCGTTTATTTACCCGAGAACAGTGGCGTTATTTGGGGGGGGGCTCTGATTTTTATAAAATTTTGTATTATTCTAAATAAAATCTTTCAAAATATATCTACGAGTATATACACTGTGCAAAATTAAACAATTAATTAAATTAAATATCTTTTGGTCAAATTGGAGTACCTATTTGTAAGTTAATTTTAAGAAAAAAATGTTTGCTCCTCCTCAAGAAAAAGTTGAAATAACGCAACTGCCCGAGAAGCTTTCATGCGCGAAGCACACACCTCAAACCCAACCGGCTTCTGGCCGTAGCCATCTACTGGCACCCCGTGAAGTTACATTATTCAAGTAATGGCCCCGTTAAACTTTCTCTAAATCCTCCTCCTGAGTTTATTTCTAGCTAGCGAGCTAATCTTTATTTTTTGTTTTGGGAAAGATTTGTACTAGAAAATGTTTTAAAAACATTTTAACCCATGAAAACATTTCTATTTGGATTTGAAACATCTTAGAAGCTCAGATGTAATTTTGTGTTTTTAGGTCATTTAGATTTCGCTCATATTTTAATTAATATCATTTTGAACTACGAAGGCCTATATACACAATTGAATGGAGAAAAATCAGCATCGAAGACCTCCAATCGGTGTGTCAAATTTCGATATTATGCAAATATAATGTTTCACAGAGAAGAACGACTGCTAAAAGAACATCCATATTTCCCAGATTCTTATTTATGTTAATGGAGACAGAGAAATTACTGATTTTGAAAGATAATTAATTTTGCAAATGTTCAACTTTTTGCTTTAAATGAGAAAAAAATTTGAACTCTGACCTTCAGAATTCAACAAACTAAGTAAAAATCCTTTCTAAAGTAATTAAATTTTTCATTTAAATTATTTCATGAACGATTCTAAAAAAAAAAATCAATTAAGAAACTCATTTTATCTCACATTCATGTACCAAGAAAATAGTTTTTTGTTCTTTAGATTTTGATTGTGGTCGCAAAAGTGTCCTCGAACCACCCAATTGCAAACTCATTAACAATTTACAAATTGCACACATTTCAAACAACCTTGAATGGATTACTAAAATTAATTTCTACGTAATTAAGTACTATTTTTTTTCTTTTTCTTAAAATTAACTTTTCTAAGTCATGATATTAACTTTATAAACAAAAATGTTGGAATTAGCATTTATTATATTAATTATTATTATTAATATATTTAATTCTTAAAGTTCTCTTCCAAAGAAGGAATAGTGCGTCTTTCATTTACTTGTTTTAATAAAGTTTACTTGAAATCACCAGTATCCATCTTGCAGGCAGACGCTCAATTAAACTTTTAGTAGTTTTTAATATTCAAAAAAATTAATACTTAAGGAGATGGGGGCGAAGTGGTTACGCATGTTTTCCCGAT
>JAKCPI010003257.1:0-18684 GCA_023213315.1 Euborellia annulipes
GTTAACAAGAGAAAATCTATGATTACGATGGCCCTAACACCAGTCCAGGAACCCACTGCCTCAGAAAAGTGAATTTATTTAAAATTTTCATAAAGATTTAGAATTATTTATTTTAATTTAATAAGTATTATTATTTAAAAATCATGTGAGGTTAAATTGAATTATGCATATGGAAGTTGAATTAGCAGCTTGCCAAATTTTATTATAACTTATATTTATAAATTTGGTCAATGTGTGTTTATCACGTTTTATTTGTTTTGAAGTTTTGATGATTGTTTTATGTTTATATACATTTTTTAAAAGCATTTAAGAAAATAATAATTTCAATATTATGTAATTATACATTCAAAAAAAACTTTAATATATTAATACTTTCAGAATTATGATTTTTAAAGAGATAAATTTTATATGCTATTGCGCAAAAAATCAAAAATTTTCATTATTAAAACTTGCATTATCATTATATAAGAGGGAAAAATTTATTGTTTACTTTCAATGAAATTTGACTTTGATTTGCTAACCTGTTTGACTAATCATGTTTTTCATATATATTTTCTTTCATTTTAAAAGGATCATGGGAAAGGGATAGGAAAGAATTAAGGATAGGAAAGAGGATGGGTAGTTGGCAGAAATCAGCCCCTTGTACGCCAATATACAAGTTTCAGAGTGGGAGATGCTCTGGATTTCGGGCGATAATTTTACGGGTTAAAACGCATGAAAATTTTATCTATGTCATCTTCCTTTTGGATTGGTGGTCGTTGGTTGAATTTTGATTGTGACTGATTTTGCTCAAAGGGTATCAGTGCAGTCTCACTGAACTTCTTAGGTGAATTCAACTTGAAATCCACTGCTAAGTGAGCCACCCACTGGCCGGTAACTTTCTTCAACTCAGGTTGTAGCAAATATTCTTTTCTTCTACGTTTTTGTGGAATTTCTTCTATCTTAGTAATTAAAATTTCAGTGTTTTCTGTGTTTGGGACTTTTTGCTTGATTTGCTGTTTTAAATTGGATGTTAACTTTGGAGTTAATTGATGATGATGCTGTGATACTTCTTGATTTACATCTGGTTTTAATTCTTGGAAACTTTGGGATATTTCTTCTTTTATTTCTTGTTTTAGTTCTTGACAATTTTGGGATATTTCTTCTGGATTAGTTTCCAAATAGATAGGACTTGTTGTTGTTATAGAGGTGGTTGTTATTACCGAAATGGAGTATTTAAGTAAGCCAGAAATTTCCATAGAAATACTGTTGCTACTTTTCTCACATACGGAGAATATTTCGTTTATTTCCTGGATGAGATTTTTGCAAAAGCCTACCAGGGTCTCCTCATCCTCATCCTCTGACTGTGATATGAGAGAGGGAGTCTCATTCTGATGAACAAAAGTGGCAGTATCAGTAATGACAGACGTAACAATTTCTTTTGGTTCAATGGCATCGATTATTGGAGCGAGAGATTTGTCCATGGACTGATAATTAGGTTCAGGGGTTAAAGTTATATTTTGAAACCAGGGGGAGCGGAAGTATAGTTTTTGGATTGAGTAACAAAAACAAATCCTCTTCATCGTTAATGACCGGGGCTAATTTTTTATTATTTTCAGATTGACTTTTAGGGTTTATTATAGGAGCTGGAAATGATGTTTGTTTCGGTGGTGTTTGGTTTATTTGATTAAAATGTTGTTTAACTAATGTGGGGATTTGTTTTTCAATTTTTTGTAGTTTGTTTATTTCTTCCATTTGTTGTGGAATTTTATTTATTTGTTCTTCTTGCACCGGAGTTTTTTGTATAAAATTGTCTTGATTTGGTATTTGAGCATCTTCTATTTTAGCTTCTTCTTCAATTGATTTGTTCGTATAGTAAGGTTTCTTAATAACTCCAGCAAGGAACTGAAGGTTTCTATCAAGTTTATCTTCTAAACGGTTAAATTGTTCGCTCATTTTCATGTCCCTTTCGTTCATTTTCATGTCCCTTTCTTCCATCCTTTCGTTCATTTTCATGTCCCTTTTTTTCCATCCTTTCGTTCATTTTCATGTCCCTTTCTTCCATCCTTTCGTTCATTTTCATGTCCCCTTTCTTCCATCCTTTCGTTCATTTTCATGTCTCTTTCTTCCATCCTTTCGTTCATTTTCTGTAGCATCATCATTATGACACCGCGTTCTTGAGTAGATAATTTAGAATATGATCCAAGTGGGCTTGTTAAGGTGCTCATGATGTCTGGTATTAAGAATATTTAAGAATGTAAAAAAATTTTATAAAGAGTAATTTATTATTTATTTTGGGGTCTAAAATAATTTTTTTTTTTTTCGAATTTTATTTAAGTTTTTTTTTTTTTTAAATTGGCCGAAAGTTTTAACTTTCCTATTTTGAAATAAATTTAGATTCAGTTAACTAAGATTACGGCTTGCCCGAGAACCGATTCCAGCCAGCATCCTTATGTTAGGCTAAACCGTTCTGTTTAGGATGGGCTACCGGCCTGTTTGCATTCATTCCAGCCATCCTCCACCATGTTACCTCTTTACGGCTTTTATATTGGGTTTTCTCAGTGTAATAGGGAATGTAATTATCTGCTTCGCATTTATTTTATTGTATAGAGGTGTTATCCGCATGATTTTAAAGGATAGGGAAGAGAAAATATATATTTCCTTTAATTAAGGTTGCTCTAAACTAATCTAGAAATAAAACAAGTTGTTTAACACTAGGAAAAGTTAACGATTTTATTTTAATTCAAGAAGCAAGTAGTATTTGGATTTTGTTTTGCAAATAAAGTTTTAATAATGAGATAGGTATGTGAGAAATTTAATAAAAGTATTTTAATAAAGAGATTGATTAACGTTTAAGCCTTACAAATATTTATTATTATTTTCTTTGTTTAGAAAGAACGTTCTTTGCGTTTGGTTGGTGATTAAAATTATTTATATTTATATTAGAAAAAGATTGTGAAATGCTTAGAAAATTATAAAATTATTATTTGAGAAGTTCAGAAATATTATTCGTATTATTTGTGAAAGTTATAATTATTTTTAATATTTTTTATATTATTGATTTTTTTTATGATATTTAGAAATATTACTTTAATTTTTAAAGCAAATTATTATTTTTTATTATGTTTGAATGGTTATGTTTAAAAAGTTTATTATTGTTCATAAAATTTAATTGTTAAAAAAGTTTGTGATCACAGAAGATTAATTATTGTGTCTACTCATCTTTCGATGTCTTGAAAGCCGCTTGATGCAGGTAAGTGAAGAATTTGATTGTAGAACTAGAGATGAATGATGCTGTTAGATCAATTTTCTGTTTCAGGCTCTTGCTGCCTTCCGATCAACGAATATAAAGAAATTTAGATACTTGGTAATTGATATTGCACATAGAATAATTACTGGGGTATATAGTAACGCATTTGCATAAAAATACTGGGTATATTTGGATTTGTTTTTTGGTGAAAACCTCCAGAGAGAACGATTTGAGATGTTGAGGCTATGAGCGCTGAGCGAGGTCTTTTCTTTTTCCTTTTCGGCTTTGTCCGCCGCTGCTGTATTTCTCCAGGCTTCGAGTCAGGGGTGGGTTCCCCCACTCCCTCCATTCTTCCATTCTATTCTCTCCTCTATTTTATTCTTTATTCGTATTTTTTGAAATTTAATATTTGCGAATATATTTTTATTTTATATATTCTATTTTTATATTCAACATTTAATTTTAATATTCTTTTAAACAATTTTTGTATACTATTTGATCTAAATAAATATCTATTTTTTTAAAAATATTATTTTTATTTCTTCTTAAGAATTCCTTTCAAATAACATTAGGAAAATTTAACGTCATTTTGTTAATTAAAGTGGGGGAATGGATTTATCCATTACAACCTAACCTATTATCAAAAATCAAAAAAAATTGTGACTTTTGGTATACGAGGCTAGCACGCTAACCTCTACACCAAACCCCGAGGGCAAAAATTTATTTAAAAATTGCAAGATTGTTGTCTTGTTGATCGAAGGTTGCTATTAAATTTGGCTGTGAATTTTTTTTTTTTAAATTTGTTTATATTTAAAGCTATTTATTGAGTGTCTTATTTCAATTATAAACTTGCCATTTATTAATCTTATAAAAGTGACAATTCTTCGGAATTTAATTAATTAGTTTGCCTTGGGTTGAATATTATTCAGCCCAATGGCAGACACACGGACTAACCTAAATGATAATGTGCTAGAAAACGTGAACTTGAGTGGAGTGATTGGAAGTGCGTTTCAGATTTTAAATGAAGATCCTAATAATGTTATAGATGAAAATGAACCAATTAAGAGAGGTACGGACACTACTAAAAGAAAATTTGATTCAGCTGATGAACATGAAAATGAATATGTCAATAAGGTTAGGTTAACAATGGCCGAACCTGAGAAGCAAGGGACCAATTTGCCTCCCAAAGACCAGGCATCAAGCTCTCATTCAATATACACCAATGGATCTCAACAAGAGGCAAGTGAAATAAATTCAAATAATTTACCAAAACGCCCGCCGTACTACGTGGCGTGTAAAGATAATATCTATGATTCTCAAGATAAAGGCCCCTTTGTGCTTTATGTAGAGAGTATAAACTCTTTTTTGAAAATTCATCCTATGTCCTTGGGCAAACTAATTCGAGAGAATTGCCTTCATATCTACAAAGACATCTTCTCCATTTCTAGAATTGACAAATTTAAAATTAAAATAATATTAAGTAAATTTAACTATGCAAATGATTTGAAAAATGAATCTATTTTTAAAAATAATAATTTAATTTGCTATGTTCCAACGTTTATGCTTACTAAAAAAGGGCTTGTAAGAGATGTCGATTATAGCCTCTCGGACCAAGAAATTTTGGAGTTTATAGATGCAGCAGGGCAAGAAGTTTTAACTGCAAGAAGGATTTTTAAGAAAAAAGGGAACGAATCGGTTCCAACGCCACTCGTTATTTTACAGTTTAGAGGTCAAAGCCTCCCTAAGGAAATAAAACTTTTGAATGTGATGTGTAAAGTGGACCCATTCATAGAGAAGGTGAGTCAGTGCAGAAGATGTTTAAGGTATGGTCATTTAGAATCTAGATGCATGTTTCCACACGACCAAAGGTGCCCTAGATGCGGTGGTAAAAATCATTTGATTAGTGATTGTCCTAATGATATTTGCTGTGTTTATTGTAAAAGGGCTCATCTAGCCACTGACCAAAGGTGCCCCGAATTCGAAATTCAAGTAAATATTAGAAGTATTATGTCTGAAAATAACTTTTCATTTCTTGAGGCAAAAAAACATTTACTTAATAAAGACTCTTACTCTTCTAAAATTAATCAAAAAAATGAGCTAGCATCTTATTTAAATAATTTTCCCCCACTAACAGTAAGTCAAAAAGGCTCAGAAATTTCTGAGATTCCTACTATTAATTCTTATGCTTTTACTAATAGAAATAATAACAATAATAATAGTAATGTAAGCTCAAGCTCGAGCAGGATCGTTCATGTTGAGAGGGCGCCTCGCTCACCCCCTCGCATGCAACAACCATATTTTCAACACCAGCAAAATATTTCAAATAATTTGTTATATTCAAACACCCCTATAATTGATAATGAAAAGTATAAAATAAATATAAATAGCAGAGAGGAATTTATAAATTTTACAAGAGTACTAGCAGACAAAATTGTATCTGATCAAACCTTTCCCATTAACAATGAACTGTCTCTTGAAGAGAGAAAAAATTGTTTAATAAATATCATGACTAACTATAAAAATGTTGAAATTTAGGGAAATATATATATATATAAGTTTGTGTGTGAAACTTTATATAGTTGTGCGAATTTTATTTTTTTTTTTTTTTTTTTTTTTTTTTAATTAATTATTTTAATATTTTCTACTTTTAATAAGT
This sequence comes from Euborellia annulipes, assembly GCA_023213315.1. Lineage (NCBI taxonomy): Eukaryota > Metazoa > Arthropoda > Insecta > Dermaptera > Anisolabididae > Euborellia > Euborellia annulipes. The sequence goes on from JAKCPI010003257.1 coordinate 5,886, forward strand.
TAGCATTTAATATTTAATATATATATAGTACATATATTAAATATATAACGGAAAGATAAATTCAGATTTTTTTTTTTTTTTTTTTTTTTCCCCTTTCAATAAATAGACTTTTGTGATCATTTTATTTAAATTAAATTAACATAAATGGATTTAAAAATTATGCAATGGAATGCAAGGTCACTGAACTCTAATAAGGGGAGTCTGGAAATATTTTTGAGGGAGGAAAAGGTCCAAATTGCAGCCATTTCTGAAACATGGTTGAAACCAAACCAGTGTTTTAATATTAATCCCTATCAAGTAATTAGGTCAGACCGATTCGATGGAAAGGGAGGTGCTTTAATATTAGTTCAGTCCAAATTAACTTTTTCCATTTTACAATTCCCTGCTATCAGCCCAAGCATTCAGGTTTGTGGCATCATATTAGATCTCCCAAATAATATAAAATTGTCAATTTTGTCTTGTTATTGTGCCCCTGGACACTGTATCTCAGGTGAGGAATGGATTCAATATTTAATTGGAGTTCCAAAGCCTATTCTCTTGCTCGGTGATTTTAATAGTCATTCTTTTAATTGGGGTTCTCATTTTCAGGACCGTCAAGGGGAAGCACTTTACAGTTTGATAGAACATTTAAATCTAATCCCTCTTAATGATAATTCTTCTACACGAATAAATTATAGATCAGATAACCCTTCCTTAGTGGATCTGTCTTTTGTGTCTGCTAACTTTGCGCCCTTCCTTTCGTGGAATATCATGGAAGACGCTTTGGGCTCGGATCATTTCCCTATTGTTATAACAAAGTTTCAAAACGATCCAGCTGATGCTAATACTTTTGTTCCTAAATTTAAACTTAAGGAGGCAAATTGGGATCTATATCGAAATTTGGTTAACAACTGCCTGGGTCAGGCTCTTAATTTTTCTCCAGTACAAGATAGGTATGATTATTTAGTAAATGCCATCATGAATGCTGCTTCGATGGCTATTCCCCGTGCTAAACTGATTAGAGATCGTCCACCACTCTGTTGGTGGAACACCGAATGCAAACAGGCTGTAAATAATAGAAAAACTGCTCATTCTAATTATAAGTTAAACCCAAATTATACTAATTTTCTTAATCTTAGAAGAAGTCAAGCATTGGCAAAGAGTACTATTAAAAGGGCAAAAAGAGACTCATGGAATAATTTTTGTTCTTCCATTACCCCGTTCTCAAAAGCTAAGGATATATGGTCAAAAGTCAAAAAAATTCTGGGAACATATAGTAATGCAAATAAATCCCTTCCAGAAAATTTAAGAGATGAGTTTTTAGATAGGCTAGCACCACAGGTTGCTCCTTATAAATTTCATCCACTACCCACAAATTTTACATCCTTTGACATTTTAGACAAAGAATTTTCTATGCAAGAATTAGAGAAAGTATTACAATCTTCTCTAGATTCTTCCCCAGGCATCGATGAAATAATGTACAGTATGATTAAAAATTTACCGGTCATAGGCTTAAATTATATCTTAGACATTTTTAATAATATAAGAATTACTCATCTTATTCCCTCCTCCTGGAAAAAACAAATTATTATCCCTATTCTGAAGCCAAATAAATCTCAAAACAATAGCTCTTCTTATCGTCCTATTGCACTTTCCTCTTGTGTATTAAAGATATTTGAGAAACTCATTAAATTCAGACTGGAAACTTTTTTAGAAACAAATTACAAACTCCCCATAGATTCCTTTGGTTTTAGATCAAATTGCTCTACGTTAGACAACTTAACCATCTTGGTTGCTTCTATTTTGGAAACATTTTCAGAGAAGAAGGTGTCATTGACATCTTTTATTGATATCGAATCCGCATATGACAACGTGGATCTACATATACTATGCGATAAACTATATAATTTAGGGATCGGTAGGGGGACATCTCGGTTAATTTTTGAACTTCTTTATGATAGGGAAATTATATTAAAAACAGAGACAGGGCAGGTAAACAGAAACTTGTATAAAGGATTACCTCAAGGATCTTCTCTAAGCCCTCTATTATTTTTATGCTATACACACGATCTGGCGCAAACAGTTTCCTCTGACACTCGTATTTTACAATATGCTGACGATTTAGTCATCTTTTCTTCTGAGAAGACTTTAGACCAATGCTATATAAATATGAATAAATCTATAGCTAACCTCCATAATTATTTGAATAGAAATGGTCTAAGTATTTCTCCTAATAAATCAACAGTTTGTATTTTCTCAAAAAAGCGACTCCCTAATATAAGTGAAATATGGCTGGGCGGTTTAAAGTTCCCTGTTTCGGGAGAAGTGAAATATCTTGGTTTAATTCTAGATTCTAAATTAACCTGGAAATCTCACATTCTTAGTTTGGTAAAAAAATGTTCAAAATCATTAAACCTCTTGCGGGTACTCTCGAGTTTTTCGTGGGGTTCTCATCCTAGATCTCTTCTTGCAGTTTATAAAGGAATTATTAGGTCTCGCCTGGAATATGGTAATTTCCTATTTGGGTCCGCTTCTAGAACTCATTTAGAGAAACTTGACAGAGTACAGTACAAGGCTCTTAGATATTCTTTGGGATACTTACAAACTACTCCCACGAATGCAATGCTTGTTGAGGCTAACGATCCCCCTTTACATTTTCGAAGAATTCTCATGGCTCAGAAATTTATATTAAAAAGAAAATCAAGATTTTTTCATCCGACTATTGAGGCTATTGCCTCTCTGCATAATAAATATTATAGCACCTCCTTTTGGAACAATATTAACATACACCCCCTTATAGAGGCTGACATGAAAATCTATAATGCTAATATTTCTATAGCTAAATATGCTTTCGATCCTTTTTTCCAAATAGATAATGCTTTAATTAATCTTCCAATAGAAGTAAAAACCGATCCCCTCGAAAATAGATATTTTGATCAAATTATTTACTCTGATGGGTCTAAGTCTCTTTCTTCAGTCGGTTGTGCAATTTATGATAGTAATAAGGACACATTTAAGCTCTTTAAACTTCCTAACAGCTTTTCAATTTATAGTGCTGAATTAGTGGGAATCCGTGAAGCAATCAGATACACAAATGAATCTCCATTTACCAATATTAACATTGTGTCAGACTCAAAATCCGCGCTCCAGTCCATAAAGTTCTTTAAATTCAACAAAAATCTCAGCCATTTAGTAATCCAGATATTAGGGCTCCTTAAAGAATCCCTGCTAAGGGGACAATGTATAACTCTAAGTTGGACTAAAAGTCATAGCAAAAATATGGGCAATAATATTGCCGATTATTTGGCTAAAAGGGCTAGCGTATGTGGTAGTCTGTTAAGTGAGGGGACTCCCTGGCGAGACCACTTTGTAGTCTGTAGGAAGCAGAGTTATGAGGAATGGTCACGAAATTGGGCTTTCACTAGTCTAACTAAAGGTTCGGCACTAAAGAAATTAAAACCTAAGCCCTCTCCCCCATGGTTCTATCAGTTTAACAGTCTATCCCGCCAAGAAATTGTCACAATTAATAGAATACGTGTTAACCACACCCGTTGCCCAGCCCATTTGTATCGTTTTTCCATTGTCCCTTCACCATTCTGTTCATGCAGCTTGATTTCTGCTACACCTGAACACCTTTTTCTACATTGTCCAAATTTTGCCTGGTTTCGTTCGGTATACATCGAACCCCATTTTAGAGATCCCTCAAAATGGGTAAAACTTATAGCAAGGCCAAATGAAAAATTTGTAAATTCCATCTGCTCATTTATAAAATCTGCTAATATTAAAATATGAATGTTTACAATTATAGTTTTGTTTTAATTAATTTTTTTTTTTTTTTTTTTTTTTTAACTATACATATATATGTGCTTCAATTTTTTTTTTTTGTGTGTTTATACTACATAAGCTTATATTTTTTATACTATATTTACAAAACTATTTTTACAATATTTATATATGATTACCTGTTAGTTATAATCGGTTAGTTATAATCGAAGGACTAATTTAACTTACTATAAGCTTTTTCTTTCATTTTGTATAATACTGTAAAATAAAACCCCAATGGCTAACTGCCGAAAGGGGAAATAAATAAAAAAAAAAAAAAAAAAAAAAAAAAAATTGCAAAAATAATCAACAATTAAAAAAAAAAAATTTTCATTTATTCTGTAGGCCTTTGGGCTTTTTTTAACTTATCTTTTCATAACTAAATGATACACTGTATCTTATCTTTATTTATATACAGAGATGTCATTTCAAATTTAGCTTGGGGGGGGGGGTGAGAGGTGGGAGAAGAGGGACAAAAACATTACATCAATATAACTATCTTTTACTTCTCGTGTTTCTTACTTTAAATTATTTTATATTTATTATAGTCAGGTGCGATTCTACGATGGTATACCATCGTAGAATATAGGAGTAAGGTGGAGGTGGGGGTGGTGAAAGAGTGGAGGGGGACTATATCTCCCACTTCTTGAGATAACCTAAATTAATTGGATTCAATAATAATAAAATTATAGGCTTATTATAATTTTTTATTTTACTCATTTTTAAAATAGTGGTTATATTGTTTTTTAACAAAGCAGATTTGGACGATGTTATGCATAAAGGAACCAAGCGCCATTATGATCGAAATTGAGATAAGACCGCCATCTTGTAGGGAAATTTAAATCACAACATTATTACTCTGTGCACTTTTTTGTATAAAACAAGAAAAAAGTCATTGCAATTGGTTTAGTTTACAATTATGCAAATGCTCTTTATCTCAGATTTAGGTTAATGGCACTTGGTTCCTTCGTGCATAACATCGTATATTTGATTATACATTACTGTACGTTTAGCACTTAAACTTATTATAAATAAGTGGAAAATGCAAAAACAGTTTGTTTCTTTTCTTAAAACAGGAACGAGGAGTGTAAATGGCCTCAAATGCTGAAAAAGACCTTAAACAAATTTAAAAACACCTATTCAATATATAAAATTTAATGTATTCTAAAGAAAATTAAATTATTATAAAAATTTTTCAAGTGATAGTCAATTAATGAAAAATCTTTTAGTTTTGAAAGTATATATTTACAAGAATCTATATATTCTATATGTATAATTCACTAATGTCCGTCTGTCTGTCTGTCCGTCTGTCTGTCACGTTCTATTTAGGCAACTTCCCGTTGGAATTTTGAAATGAAATTTTTTTATGCATAAAGAGGACCTTCTCGGGATTACAGAAAAATTATTTTCATCCCGAAATTCCCATAACTTTTTGAGTTATTAATTTTTAAAGTTACGATTTTTCCCATAGGAAATGTATAGAGAAATATTTAAGTATTCTTTTCATTTGTGTATTCCATGAATGTAAACAAATCCTCAAACAGGCATTGGATTGGAATAGTAATGATAATTTTTTTTCATAATTAAGAAGAAAGGGCGAGGGCCCTCTGGGCTTGGTGTAGAGGTTAGCGTGCTAACCTCATATACCAAACGTCGCGGGTTCGGACCCCAGGCAGTTCGATGATTTTATTTAAACCAATTGGATACCAAATGACTTAAATAAGAATGCCTGGACCCCATATATGTATATTAAATCAATAACGGTTATCGTAAATGTCTTATATGGCCTGAGTTGCCGAAAAAGACAGTGTAAATGTGAGTGTGAATGAGAAAAAAAGTGTGATTGTTTAAAAAAAAAAAAAAAGGCGAGGGTCCGCCGCAGGAGGGCTCGAGCCAGCTGGAGGGGCTCCAGGGGGGCGAAGCCCCCCGGCTAGGCGCGAAGCCCGCCGAAGGCGGGCGACGCGGCTAGTTTAATTAAAAAATTATTACTAAGCCTTGCTAACATTTTTTCTTTTGTAAAAGGTTAAAATAAATAAATAGCTGCGATAGAAAATTCTTTCATTAAGCATTTATTAATAATTAGTATATTTTGCAGACGAGCCATGAACACGAAACGTGTTGTTATTATTTTTCCCCTTGGAGTTGGATGGATGAGGATGGCCAGCCAGCTCTTGTTTCTTCTTTGTTGTTGTTGTTGTCGATCACGATTAAAGCAGGCGTGAGTCGGTCTTGCTGTTGTTGTTGCTGTTGAGGTTGTTCAAGACGTCGCCTTGCGCGCCAACTCCAACACAATCGGGGGGATTGGTGAGGGCCTTCAGGGGGGCGGCGGCCTGGGGCCCCAGTTAAGTCGATGATCGATGGTGCACACTAACAGCCTAATGGTTTTCTAAGTCCATAGAGAGAGAGAGAGTCAATTAACCATCACGGATAAACCACCTTCAATCCACTCCCCCTCCCCCGTCCCACATTCCCTTCTTCAACTTAGATTCTCTACCTTAAGAAACATCCTAAGAATTTGCACTTGAAATACTTAGAATTCTTTTCGAAATTTAAATCTTTTAAATCAATGAATTAATTGAAAATTCCTTTAATTTTTAATTACCTATTTGCAAGTTGCTTTACATATAATAGGTTTATTATTATTATTTTTTTTTTTTTATTTATAAAACACTTTTCTTTGAATCTTATCTTTTGCTTAAAACAAGCTTGTTTGGATTATATATTCAATAAAAAAATCTCGAGGTCGAATTTTTTGACGATTACAATACTCTCTCTCTAGGTATATTGAATAGAGTGGATGACCCAGGTAAAAAGTGTTTTTTTTTTTCTTGGTTCATTAAACTTTAAGCTACTTTTAGGTATAAATGTTAATTAGGATATATAGATGCAGTATTTTTGTATAGTCAACCAATTTTATTTTTAGTATTTTTAGGGCCGGTTGTTTGATGTATGGGTAGCTAGTTGACTTATGGTCAGTGTGTAATGCAGTAATCAACTTGCATTGTTAACTGATGACTACTCTTTTTTTTTTTTTTTTAAACATTCACACTTTTTCTCATTCACACTCACATTCACACAGTCTTTTCGGCAACTGGAGGCCATTTAAGACTTTTTACGATAATCAGTATGTTTAATATATCAATTGGGGGGTCAGGCATTTTTATTTAAGTAATTTGGTATCAAAATGCCTTAAATAAGATGACAACTCTATTTATATATGTAAAATATAAATATGCTCTAAGTTTATTTATTATTATAATATTGATGTTAATATGAAAAAATTAGATAAATGAATGTATTATAATTTTCTAGCTTTGAAGGCTGAAGATGGCAGGGGTTGATCCCAGCCAAAACGTCCTAATAAAGAGTGTTCATTACTGAATAAAGGCTCAATTATTTGGCTGCATCCTCTTTCCTATTAAACATATCATCTACAGCATAGGCGTAGCCAGGGGGTTTTGGGGTTCAAACCCCCCCCATGGGACCCAAGTCATGACTAAATATTTAATACAAATTATATTTCATATAAAATAAGAGAAAGTAAAATATAATAATTTACTCTAGCTAAAAAAACAAGCCAATATGATTTATAAATAACCTAAAATAATCTTAAATTTTTGAAAAAAATTTCTTGATCCCCCCCCCCCATCAAAAATTTCTGGCTACGCCAATGATCTACAGCCACGTTCTATTATTCAATTTATTTTCTTTATTGCATTCAAACCCACAGTGACGTTACGGTCGACTACAGTGGCGGGATGGGCAGGGGGAGCATTTGACCCTCTCCTTCAGGCAGGGGGGCGTATAGAAAGGGGGGCGCGGGGCCCCGGCCCCCCGAAATTTCCCAAAAAAATTTTTGAGTTCGGGCCCCCCGAAAAAATTTCTATATACGCCCCTGCTTCAAGGGCTCTGATTTTTTTTTAATTCTAAATAAAATATTTCAAAATAGTATCTATGAGTATAGAAACTGTACAAAATTAAACAATTAATTAAATAAATAATAAAATATCTTTTGGCCAAATTTGAGATATCTATTTGTAAGTAAATTTTAAGAAAAAAAGTTTTCTCCCCTCCAAGATAAAGTTGAAATGACTCTACTGGTCGACTATGCGACCATCTTCATGGCTTCCAGGTCAATAATTTTTTTTTTTTTTTTTTTTTTTTTTTTTTTCAAAAAAAACATTCACACTTTTTTCTCATTCACACAGTCTTTTAGGCAATTCAGGCCATTTAAGACTTAAACGATATCCGTTAATGATTATTATACATATTGGGGTCCAGGCATTTTTATTTAAGTTATTTGGTATCCAAATGCCTTAAATAAAATTATCGGACTGCCTGTGGTCCGAACCCGCGACGTTCGGTATAGAAGGTAGACACGCTACCAACTACTCCAAGCCCCGTGGGCTTTTAAATAGTTAAATAGTCACAGTCTTGTTAAATAAATTTAAATAAATTTTTGTCGCATGGGACGAGATGCGAATCCGCTACCTTTGGTGCAAATGGCCAGCATTCTAACCACTACATCAAGGCCCGGAGTACAAATAAATAAAAAAGATATGGTAGAAAATATAAATGGTAGCTGGGTTTTGGACCTTTTCTATTTTTCTTAGATAAAAGTGATAAAAATTCATTTGAAACTTAATTATTTTGCAACTACGTCACAAAAGAAATTAATTATTTTGTGAGTTCGAAAATGAAATAAAAAAGAAGTACGTGCTTTATAATGTATATAAGCCTACATATTTCAGACTGTAAATATAAAAAATTATTTCTTTCTCAGCATTATTATTTTAATTTATTTTCTTTTTCTTATTCTTTTTTTTTTTTTAACAAACAACAAACAAAAAGTCTTGAAAGCAGTTTCGTTTATTTTATAAAAGTATTCAAACTTTGCCTTGTGAGCTTGCACACACAAAATATATATATATATATATATATACACTCACACACAAGCAAAGAATAGATTTGCCACACGAAATTTAATAAATATAAAAAAGATAGACCGTCGCGTTGGTCGTCGCCGAAATAATAATATTTGAGGCCCGGGGCCCTCGAAGGGAATTGGTTGCCCTCTGGCCCATGTAAATGAGTTATTCGCCACCGCACAAACCCGAGCACGTTTTTAATTTCGGCAAACACCCCTTTTTTTAGCCTCACCTTACCGAGTATCGAGCTACGCACAACACACCCTCCTATATCTATCTCTGTCTACAACATGACGGGCAAACAAACAACCTGCTTAATAAATATAACATCTCTCAAAAAAAAATTGCACGACGATCTGTCTTTTGTACAAACAAAAACTAATTATGTTATTCTTCATCTCATATAAATAAAAACTTAATTAAAATGTATAAATATTAATTCTTAGGTCCATATTCTCCACTATTTTTACTTTCTCATACCCTATACTAGGTAAATGAAATATATAGAGAAAAAGCATTGCGATCATGTCAAAAAATTCGATGTAGAAATTTTGATGGATATACACGTTTTGAGTTCCCCTGAGTCCAAAAAAGAGGGTTCCGTAAATTTGTCTGTCTGTCTGATTGTCTTTAAACAAAATATCTCAGGAACGAAAAGAGCTAGGAGGTTGAAATTTCATATTTAAGTTAGGCACCTCCCTGAGCCTGAAAATAAGCATTTGAACAAAATCGGCCAAAAAGTGCTAATACTTTACTGACGTAATTTTTCAGTTTTTTTTTCGATTTTCTCAAAATTTGCTCCGACGATTTTGATTAAATTTCATGAATCAACTAATTTTTAGATGCTCTTTAATAAAAGAATATCAGTAAGGTTATATTTATCACGAATGTGTTTATTAATTGAAATGTTATTATTAGGAGAATTTTTAATTATAGACCACATTTTTGTATTAAATATTTATTAAAAATAAATAAATACTGTACAACGTTTCGACTGCTTATTCTGCAGCCGTTATAAAGTACTGTGCACTTGCTCCGACTCAAGTGAACCAACTGTCATGTCCGTTACTTGCCTTTTTATATACAGCGACATCAGCGCCATCTGTCGGCATGTCTGTGAAGTTAGATTCAAATTTTCCCGCTATTTTCACTCATTTCCATGAAGTTAGTCACAATTATCAAAGCAGGTGTTTACATAAAAAACATGATGTTACAATAAGTTTCCTGAGTTTGAATTTTACATAGATGTTACAAAATATTATTATTAAAATAAAATTATATATTTTTAATAAATATTTAATACAAAAATGTGGTCTATAATTAAAAATTCTACTAATAATGATATCAATGAGATTTTTCGTGAAAATTGTTTGAAGCCCACTTTACTGATGTGGAAGCATTCTTAGCGCAGCGTCATCTATGAAATGTGTGGTCAAGTTAGGAACTTAGGAGATAAGGGCAACTAAAAATATCTCGACACAAAATATCTGGTGTGACAATCACAGTACACTTTCTCTTACCTTATTGAAGATAAGAGAAAGTTGTGTGCTGTACGACCAGTCACACCAGATTTTTTCGATCATTTCTATCTTAAATGGGCTTATTTATTTTATCAATAGGCTTATATAAAACCCTCGCTTAAAACTTTAGTTTTGCTTGCTCAAAAAAGATTTTTTTTTTTTTAAACAAACAGAGTCGTTGATTTTAATATACGATCAAATGGTCATTTCACAGTTGGCTTCTTTTAAGAAAGTGAGGGAGTGGAGAAAAGATAATAATTTAAAACGCTATTTTTTGCAACTTGTGCGAAAATTTTTTTTTGGATTAGATACTTAGCAACATTTATATGAATCTTTTCAGTAAAAAATAATTTTTATCATTTGATGAATAAAACAATTTTTACTTTCGTTATTATTTCGCTAATGTTAATAATTAGAAATACAATAATTAATTTTTCACGTTTGAACTTCAAATGAAGTAACCTTGTGAGTGATTTAAGTTATTTTATTATTATTATTTGAAATTCCTACAGGGATCCCCGTTTATTTACCCGAGAACAGTGGCGTTATTTGGGGGGGGGACTCTGATTTTTATAAAATTTTGTATTATTCTAAATAAAATCTTTCAAAATATATCTACGAGTATATACACTGTACAAAATTAAACAATTAATTAAATTAAATATCTTTTGGTCAAATTGGAGTACCTATTTGTAAGTTAATTTTAAGAAAAAAAATGTTTGCTCCCCCTCAAGAAAAAGTTGAAATAACGCAACTGCCCGAGAAGCTTTCATGCGCGAAGCACACCTCAAACCCAACCGGCTTCTGGCCGTAGCCATCCTACTGGCACCCCGTGAAGTTACATTATTCAAGTAATGGCCCCGTTAAACTTTCTCTAAATTCTCCTCCTGAGTTTATTTCTAGCTAGCGAGCTAATATTTATTTTTTGTTTTGGGAAAGATTTGTACTAGAAAATGTTTTAAAAACATTTTAACCCATGAAAACATTTCAATTTGGATTTGAAACATCTTAGAAGCTCAGATATAATTTTGTGTTTTGGGTCATTTAGATTTCGCTCATATTTTAATTAATATCATTTTGAACTACGAAGGCCTATATATACAATTGAATGGAGAAAAAATCAGCATCGAAGACCTCCAATCGGTGTGTCAAATTTCGATATTAAGTGCAAATATAATGTTTCACAGAGAAGAACGACTGCTAAAAGAACATCCATATTTCCCAGATTCTTATTTATGTTAAAGGAGACAGAGAAATTACTGATTTTGAAAGATAATTAATTTTGCAAATGTTCAACTTTTTTTGCTTTAAATGAGAAAAATTTGAACTCTGACCTTCAGAATTCAACAAACTAAGTAAAAATCCTTTCTAAAGTAATTAAATTTTTCATTTAAATTATTTCATGAACGATTCTAAAAAAAATCAATTAAGAAACTCATTTTATCTCACATTCATGTACCAAGAAAATAGTTTTTTGTTCTTTAGATTTTGATTGTGGTCGCAAAAGTGTCCTCGAACCACCCAATTGCAAACTCATTAACAATTTACAAATTGCACACATTTCAAACAACCTTGAATGGATTACTAAAATTAATTCTCTACGTAATTAAGTACTATTTTTTTTTCTTTTCTTAAAATTAACTTTTCTAAGTCATGATATTAACTTTATAAACAAAAATGTTGGAATTAGCATTTATTATATTAATTATTATTATTACTATATTTAATTCTTAAAGTTCTCTTCCAAAGAAGGAATAGTGCGTCTTTCATTTACTTGTTTTAATAAAGTTTACTTGAAATCACCAGTCCATCTTGCAGGCAGACGCTCAATTAAACTTTTAGTAGTTTTTAATATTTTAAAAATTAATACTTAAGGGGAACGGGGGCGAAGTGGTTACGCATGTTTTCCCGATAAGATGGCGTAGTGTGTCTTAAAAAGTATGCCCAAGAAATCAAGTAATTCTAAAATTTACCAAGAGATGTCAGAATCGTAGCTAATAATATTTAATGCATTTGGTTGATTTTCATTGATCTTTTAACAATAAATACTTTATAAATATTATTATATATTATGTATCTTTTATAAAAGCAAAAAATATAGGCCAGATATAGGCTAATACTATATCGTCAGTTAGACTAGCCTGCCATCTATTGCAAGAATGCTTAACTAATTTGACAGTTGGTTTTTAAATAAATCATCTAAGCTTATTTTAAAAAATTTCTTATTTAATATGTGATTAATAATAACAACAAATTCATTTTTACATTTAAAAAAATTAAAGATTATTGGGACAGATTGCTTTTGTATTTAGCAGCTTGATAACAAAAAAATTAATTATTAATTTTTTAATAAGTCATTAAAAAAAATTATTGCTCGATGTCCTAATAATCTCTTATGAATTTAATTCATTAACCACTTACACCAGATTACCCCCGAAAAACCTCTGGATCCTCTTTTGGTTGAAGCCATTCAGCCCTCATGTTTAAATTTTTAAAATACAAAATATCATAGTGTATAAAAATAAAATATTTAAGCTTTGACCCCATACA